>JACVVK020000021.1:542500-730000 GCA_018292915.2 Batillaria attramentaria
AGACTTGAATCCACCAAAACAACTCAAACAATTTGTGAGCCTAAAAAAACCCTAAAACTAAGGGCCTTTAAAACAATGCAGTGAAATCTGTCATGCACATCTTCACATGGGTCTCCGGGCGGACCACAGCAAACACTACAATACAGTGAAATCTGTACTGACCAACTCAGCGTAATCTCTGGTTTTCATCTCATATGCAGTCAGACTGTCTTTACTGAGTATTGTAGAACACAAACTAACTGATCATAAGCAAAGTTAATGATCAAGCAAAAAGTCTATCTGAAGCCCCAGAACACAGCTGGTGCAGACAGCAAAGGACAAGCAACCACACCCATTAAGGGCCCCATTATAACAATTTTACAGCAGACTTCCCATGCCTGTCACTTAACCTGTCATAACACAACCATCAGTCAGTCACGCCTGCTCACCCCCTCATGCTCACTTACTCACCCAATGTAATATAACAAGGGTTGGGGTGGGAAAGGGGTGATGCACCACAACATCTCTTTTGAGAGCTACACTCCCAAGGAAACCACTATGCTTCTGAAACAAGCTGAATAAAATGGAATTGGAAGCCATGAGTCAAGTGCTGACAAGAACAGAAACACTATCACAATTACAAGTAGAATCTACAACCAACAATCAACAACCTCTGTACAAGACTCACAACTTGTGCAAGGTTCAGACCTTGGCAAACATTAACATCATTAGCACTGCACCAAATTACCTGTGTAACATCACTGTCCCATTACTGAATGCCTTTTACATGCAGTCATCCTGCACATGTATACTGTATTACATGCGCAAGGACAAAACAGGAGTTGTATTACTGAGCAGAGAGAAGTGGTCCAATTTGCACCAGACTGCACAATTGTTCAACCATTGTTTAGGGTAATTACCACTGGTAAATTAATTGCCCGGTAACAATGCTTCCCTTTTTGCAAAGGGGATACTAAGCCATTCAAGGAAAGACTTCTTTACATGTGCAAGGGTTAAACTAAAGGTTCAACTGTGGGGAGGCCAGGTGTACAGAAGGGGATGGAGGAGGGGAAATAGATAATTCATCGCCTGCAGTCAGTACACTTAAAGCCATAAAGCCAGAGTAACGCATGGACAGCTTAAAGAAGGAACTCTTCAAAATGAATTGTGACACACACTAAAATCGTGTCCCCGAACCCTTCACAGCTTCAGTGAGCACGTTTCCTTTAGCCTGGAGGGATACATCAGTGATGTTTATCAACTTGTAAAGCTAACAGCAGGATGATAAAATCAATTTATTCTGCATGCAATTTGAATAATGCCACACTGTAAAAATCAGAATAGATCTATACACGCATTCACATGTAAACATGTCTCTAATCTAACTTACAAATTAGATTTAATCAGTGCCGGTAATGAAGCATGTTGCTGATTGAGACATTTTTTCACACACATGTACTGCAAAATCAATTACAGGAGCATAATACTCATGAGAATGATGAATCTTGCCTGCGTGCTCAGCCTTGATGTCAAAACAGCTATACAGTGTATTATTTACAAATAATTACAACGTACAGTGCTATCAGTATGTAACGATGGCACTACTAAAGTATACACTCCATGTCGAAAGGCATGTACACTTCAACGGTAGTGCCGCTGGCACATAGTACATGTATGCATACGCCTCTCTTATAATCACCTGCCAAAACCACACAAAACAAAACGGGAAAACAACAGGGACATCGAATTCACTTAATCAGCCAATAATCCCAACATAAACTCTTGGACAAAAAAATGTGTTTGGTTGTTGTTGTTTTTTGCGCATATCCACAAACAATCTATGCTTCCAAAGAAAAGGATTGCGCAACTTATTATGGCATGGGCTTGTGATAATTTATTATTTATTAACACTTATCGGATGACTGCAGTGTGTTGTTATCTTCCAAGAAGAAAAAAAGCAAGCTCAAGTTGCACCAAGCAAATGTTCCTGTGTTCGAGAAAACCGTCCCGTGTTTGAACTCTCAAATTCAGCAGCGTAAAAGCAGACTTACCCTGTTCACAGCAAAGGCACACGATTTTCAGCGTCGGTATCGCACCAACAGCAGCCATGCACCCCTAGGAAGTTTTCGGACCAATTAAAAAAGTTTTTAGTCCACCGAAATCAGGATGCCTCGTCTGCAACGCGGATGTTGATTGGTCCATGAGTAAACTAGGTCCGCGATGTCCTGTGGCAAATAGTCGTCTCCTATGACTCAGAGGTACTGCACATTGCAGCCATAGATTGTCTTGTCCGAATCATGCTTGCGATGCGTCCCGAGATGGTTATGCTCATTTGTCAGTGAAACTGAAGCACTTGTGCCTGTCTTGTTTGATTTAACCACGGTAAACAGGTTTTGAAACTAGTTGTTAACGTGCCATGATGCTTGTCATGTGGCCACTCAGGATCGTTGTGTAGTTAGTGTGGTATGCATGTTTATGTGGCTTTCTTTGGTTGTTGTTGTTGCTGCCATCTGTTGTGGTTCTCTGTTCTGTTATTTTTAGTGCGCTGTGCATTGACTATTGTTTTTGTTACAATTTTTTGGTTGGGACACACACACACACACACACACACACACACACACACACCCCATGTGAAGACTGAAACGAAACCACAGCATTTCATTTCACAACTGTTTTCTTTTGCATAAAACTAACAGAAAGCAAAAGTCCGTTAGATGTACACTTTGTTATAATTACCTAAAGTCGAGTTCAGTAACATATCCAATTTCACATTCACACACTAGCATGAAACTCTAGATGGTCCAAAGAGAGGGCAGACATTACAAAGTCTGCTTCATGATGTCAGTGAAGTTCTTGATCTTTGTTGCCATCGACATGTCACAGTATTTGTCACCAATGATCACCACCATGCCACCAAGCAGTGAGGGGTCCACCTGTACAAAAGGTAAGAGAATACTGGTCTTAGCAGATTCACCTGATCAGCATACATAGCATTTCTTTTGTCTACATTCAGTTCTCGCTGCGTAAGATCAAATAAATATGCACAACTGCCTTCCAAGAATTCTCACATTCGAGTGCACACTGCTGTTGGGATATGCTCTGCCACGCACCACTAACTCCTCTGTCTGGTATACTTCATACACCAAGACACAGTACAGAGCTCCACAGCTGCGTCAGATATTGGTCACAGACTGATGCATTTTCAACATGTCCAACTGTTATAAATCACAAATCATTTATTTGTATTCAGGTGTGAACAATTCCGTCTTCTCCTCACAGCACCATGATAATAAAACAAGCAGTTAATCAATACACAGGTAATAAAATGAAAGGGGTAGAAGAGGAGACTGCGCCACACACACAGCAGCGTAAGATACTTTTTCTAGCCAAGGTGGACATGTATCGCTTTTACAGGGGTTTTCTTTCTTATTCAGGGTAAATGTCCTAAACATTTCCAGTCAGCTAGGACATGTGTCCCACAATAGTTACCATGGCTATGAAGCCCAGACAGAAACATACATGAGGGCTCACGAGAAAGCCATGCAAACCTCTTCAGAACTTGCTCTGATTAGAGGGACACAACCCATGAGAAAGAGAGAGCTAACTGGCCTACCACCCACTATGTAAGTGAACCACCCCCACCCCCCATGCCATAAGCACTAGGGCAAGGGCTTCATAGCTGTGTCAGACATCAGCAAAAGATCAATTGAACTTTCATGTCCCATTACTTTCTCACCAAGGCTGACATATGTCTGTCTATAGTGTCATTTCTGCGCCACGATCGTCAGGATTCAGGACAAATGCCCTATATATGCCCTATACTTTTTAGGACAACCAGGACATAATTTGTCCTTTCATAGTCCCCACGGAAATGAAGCCCTGTAAGGCCATGTACTGCCAACGACTGGGCAAAAACTCAGCAATAACTGATGCAAGGGTAGTTTCAGTGTGGACTTCCCCCCACCAGCTTTACTCAGCCCTAAGGTTAGGCAACCCACCTCAGTCTTCATCTGAAGCTTTTGTCCCTTTTGCAGGAATCCATCCAGGGCCGTCTTCAGATCCTTCATGGCCACTTGATCCAGTTCCTGGAGAAACACATACCCATGCCCACACCATATCAATCACAAAACGTCATTAGAAGTTCAGTAATTAATTATCTAACTTTTCCCTGGTCATTAAGACTTGCACGATGAAATTCACAATTACATCGGGTTGCTAATGTTCATTTTGCCTATCAAAAAGGCAGTTGGTGAATCCCTGAGTGCAGCAACTGAATTTTTTTTCTTTTTAGCATCAACTTTGAAATCTTTCCCTTCCAGGAACCTCATTCGATTCCCAAAAATCATGATATCTGATAATTATAACTGGATATAATGACAGACCTGTTGATACTTTAGCATGTGCTTCATGTCTTCACACTGCCTGTCTAGAAAGGGAGGAGAAAGCCAGTGGCAAGAATGTGTGTACCTTGGCTGTCTTGACAGTACAGACCACCTCTCCTCGGTGGGCACTCATGATCTGGCTAAAGGCCGCGATGACACCCCCAACCTTGGCAATCCGGCCATTCTCTGCCATGGCACCTGAAAAACGACAGGAAGGAATGCACACAGTACTTCAAGGTTACATGAGTGTGGGTGGGTGGGTGAGGTTCCGACGTCCTTTCATACACTGTATATGGCCAGAGCCGGGATTTGAACTCATGACCCAAGCACTGAAAGACCACCACTCTACTGCTCGGCTATTCTGGCTCGTTTACAGCGTGAATTATCAATCTTAACAAAGCTCTCTGAAGCAGCCAGTGCATGTGTACATGTATGTCTTTATATATGTGTGTGTGTGTGTGTGTGTGTGTGTGTGTGTGTGTGTGTGTGTGTGTGATGGTGACACTGACGGAGAAGAAAAGAGGAATACCCCTCTTTCAAAGCATTTGATTTCTATATCAAAATAATAGAAATGTTCATTCTAAATTCCGAAACTTAGCTGAGCTGACCTTTCGCACCACACGACTGTACAGTGTAATATGTTTTTGTCCGGTGTATGACAGAATGCATATGAAACACCTACACAATAGGCAGTTATCATTATTATTATTATTGAATGCAAAACTGCAAAATGTGTAATTATGTGTAAACCCTAACAACAAAAGACAGGAGTCAGCAGCTGATTATCAGCGTTCCTGCCAAACCATGTATTGGTGTAAGTGCAACAAACAAACAATAAACAACAACAAATCTGATGGCAAAAATAAGTTTTCAAGGGACACAAACGTTCCATTTATACTGCAACTGTGATGTCAACTTACAGATCATATTGGAGCTCAGGTCAGAGAAGGTTTGTTTTTTCATCACTGCTTCCAGCGCAGCTGCAACATACACCAATCTCAGGTCATAACTTGTAATTACTGTTATCTTATCTTGACTACCTTACCATAACTCTGAGAAAGATGTTAACACTCGAAGGCACAGTCCACTTCAGTGTACGCCAAAGCTGGCTGCCAAGGTGTGTTGCTCCCAACATAATGATTTTTTTTCCCCCTCATTAAAATGGAACCCTTTACAAGTTCATGAATAGCAAGCATCAAAATGTTTTAAACAAATTTATCACTGTTGGCCATGAGACCCACAAGACCATTACACTGAACTGTTACATATTTACTTGTGCAGAAACTGTATAATCAATAACTTACTTTTTTTTTTTTTAATCGTATTTGGCAGCTGTATTACATGCACTATAATACATAACTACAGAAACATTTCCGACAAAGCAGATCTATACAGAAACTATTTTTTAAAAATCGAACTTCAACAGAATTTTCTGCTAAACAAATTATGTTAAATGTAATGCCAAGGTCACAGAATGTCTAGGCCTGTTACAGGGTCAGGGAGGGATAGGGGGAGAGGGCGGTTACTCTGGAATGATGAGCAGGATACCTTTTTTCTCTACACGTTTCAGTGATGGATTCGCAACAAATTCAGCAAGTTTTTTGTCCTTCTCGAGAAGACCCTGCAAAGAAAACAAAACATCAAGTGATACAACTTGACAGAACACGCAAAGCTTGTGGTAACACACACGTGTCAACAAAATAATTTTGGAACAATCTTCTGACTACAACCGGCCCCAGTAGTGTAGTGGTTATCACTTCAGACTATGGACCGGGAGACCCGGGTTCGATTCCCAACCGAGGCAAGCGGGATTTTTCCTACCTACGCCGGCTCCTACCCAGAGCGGGTGTGCTATGGGCCCAATGGGGAGGCTGTTGTCACACTCACACAGCCGAGCTTCATCCACCTCACGGGTGCGACTTTGGGGGTGCTTCCCTTGGTATGACACGTCTTATGATGTGGATGATTACACGGCCGGCACTGCAGGTGCCGTAGTTCCCGGGCCTGGTTAATGCTGGGATATTTATGACAGGAACTTGCGTGGAATGTGGCCCTGTCCCGCAGTCCCAAACCACACGGACTTCCAAGTTCCATAGCATCATCTTTCCATCCTCATCTCCATCATCATGCATAATAAAAATTGCCCCAACTTCCGATCCCTCCGTGGATTCCACCCATTACCAGGGAGGAACACCACTGGAGCCGGCAAAGAGTTGTGGCAAGAAAAAACTTCTGACTACCAAAAAATGTACTAGCATTACCAAAGCTGCAAGCTGGTACACAGTAAGTGTACAGTAGCATTCAAATAATTACAACAACAACCAGGGCTCCCTAAACTGTGCGTAATTTACGCACTGAAGTAAAAATTTGCGTCCTAAAAAAAAATTTGAGGGGGTACGTTGAAGCATTATGGACGCGATCTGTGCTTAGCTTGACGCACTACCTCTGCACTACCGTGCGTACGCCTATAGGCTTGTTGTGATCGAGTGAGTGTTCCCCCTTGCCTTGGCCGCGTTCAGTTCGGTTCTGTTGGTTCTCGCAGGCGTTAACTGTCTACTGCTGCAGATCGGCGGCTACTACAGCCACTCGCGCGTAGTGAACGTGCCCCATCTTTTTCCGCTTCTGGGCACTGAAACACCCGGCGTACGTGCGATGTCGAAACCCTGGACGTAAGATTTTAGAGTCAGTGCTCTTGTTACCGATCGGATTCGCTTTCTCTGTGACGAATCATGCCACCGAAAAAAGTGAAAGTTCAAAAGACTAGTCTACGGACTTTTTCGTCAGTAGAAAAGTTGTGGAGGGGCTCGAGCCCTCGCCCGGCAGCGGGTGCACTTCGGCGTCGCATAGCTACGATTCAGTGACTGTGACAGTGGGTGTGCATGTAACTAAAATGAACATGGTAACAGTGCTTTTTAATCTAAGCACAGAAAATGACTTCAACTGATAGTGAATATGAGTTAGTGTACAAAACTGAATTGTACCCACTTCATTTAATCAGTATATGATTTGAAGTTGATAAAATTCAGTTTTGCAAACACACACACACACACACACACCTGTTCAGCAGTATTTACTGAATAATTTATAATTCCATGCACTAAAAACTTGAGAAATGATTCTGACCCTTTAAAAATTGAAAGTGGAGGTACAAAGACCCCCTAAAATTTTGAACTGGGGGTCAGTGGACCCTTTAGGTCTGTAGCTTTTAGGGAGCCCTGAACAACACAATTCTGATATCATGTTTCAGCAACACCTCTTTAACTTCTATACATACATGCATTTTTACTTACCTGGAAGGCTTTCAGCTCCTTCTCCACTGTATCCAACTTCCCGTTTTTGGAGGCTGCTGAGTACAAGGCAGTGGCATAGCGACCCTCAATGCCAAACACTTGTATAGGTGGCTGATAGACAGAAAGATATATATATGCTAAATGTCTGCAAACTACATTTCTAAACAGTACTTTATCAGATTCTTACACACATACCTAATCACAAAATCACTCAGTGAATGGAAAAAGGGTTTCTTACAGCCACAAGTTTTCCATTCTTGATTGCTGTCGTTCCAAACTGTCTCACCTGCAACATAAAAAAAGGTTTGATGCAGCCTAGCCATGCAAGTGTAAACACTGTTCATTTGCTAAACTTGTGCCAATTCGAAATAGCCTAATGAAAAACCAGCACCTAGAGCAGGATAAATCTGACCCCATTGAACAGTTATCGGTAACTACGCTTAATGAGGTGGAGCGTGCATGTAAGCGTTGGTCACTGAAACTGCAAAATGCAGAGATGACTGTCTTATGATATGTCACCTAAAGCCGCTGAAGAGTAAGTCAGGGCTGCGATCTTGAACCATTTCGGTTCGAGCGTTGCCACCGGCCAGGTAGCGTGTTAGAAACGCCCGATGATAAACACAGATGAATGCGTTTGTTGTCATATTATTATGGTTGAACTCTCGCACAAAGATGTCGGCAGCAAATACTGCTATTATTCAATAAGTTTTAGGTAAAAATGCGATTTCCTTACCAGTTGTGAAAACCTCCCAAAGCTCGCCATGATTGAAGGACACCGGAAGCGACCAGACGACCTAACAAATCAAAAATATGGATCACTATCATCACAAATTATTAATAGTTCAGATTTTGCTAAATCAAACATTTTATTGTATTCAATGTATTTCTATAAGTATTCTCTTTGTGATACTCCATTGACTTGCATCTGAACAAATATTTTGTGTCTGACAAACGTACCTTTCTAACAATTTGTAATTAAACCGGAAGTAGCAGACGCATCATAGCGAACCAACATGCCGAGCTACGAATTGTCTTTGATCGTCAAGGCCATGCAAAGGGTTTGTTTAAAACAAAACGTACTTTTAGACACAGCATTTGTTACGGTACATATCGGTGGATCTTGGTATTACTGTACTTGCGTTTATTTCACCAAGTTACTGCTGTACTGATTTCGTTTCCCCTTGGCCTGAAAGTCATGTCAATGAGGCTGTATACAGTAATCATAGGGTAGGCAGCTCACATTTTGCAAAGACAACCGCAGTCTCAGGAAATGCTATGCATCCATGTATGTTCTAATGTATAAATCTATTCAGCTGCAGTTCTTATACGGTGGCATTTCCTGTTTGTGTAGCCGGAGCTTGCACAAGTGCTGCGCCGGAGCTGTGAGACAGTTCTCGGGAGAGGTGGTGTGATTCGAAACATGGAAAACCTAGGCCACAAGACGCTTCCTTACAAGATGTCTGTACATGGTCAGCGACACACGACGGCCAGGTAATACCTCATGTTTCCCACCAGTTTAATGTTAATGGGCATTCTTCACTTGGCTTACTATGTTCCTGTACACAAGGCATGTCAGAAACTGCCAAGTGTTATCACAAGCTGTAAAATCTGTGTGTGTGTGTGTGTGTGTGTGTGTGTGTGTGTGTGTGTTGAAGCAAGGGTTTACAAATAAATTGCCAACAGTCTTGATGTTGCAAGGCTTGATGTTTCTTCACAGTTATTCAAGTCAGCTCAGCATTAATTGTTATCTTCTCTTTTTTTCTTTTTCTTCTACATTTCTTCTCCAGTTACTTTTTGGTGCACTTCGACAGTTCTGTGAATATCCTGCCTGATGTGAAGGATGAACTCAAGCGTGATGTTGACATCGTCCGCCACAGCATATTCCGCGCAGACGAGGAATTTGTGCGCCCATGCTTAAAAGGACCTTGTCAGTTTGGAGAGTTACCTAATCCTGATCATGAACGCAGAGTGTGGAAAAGGAGGTTAATGAAGAAACTTCATCTGGATAAGGATCAACAGAATACTAAAAGGCGCTAGTGAACACTCGTTTTGTTTGGACCATATATATGACTTTTTCAGCAGCTAACTGGAAGCGTGAAGACAGTATATACGGGCTGGGGAATTTTCAGTCACTTGGCAATTTTAGTCAAATTTCCTATCTTTTCAGCCGAAAAAATCCCACAGACAATTGAAGTTTCAGCTGAAGATAAGGAAGGGGGGAAAAAGGTTGCACACACAGTCATATCTTGATACATGTACGTGTAATGTCATATGGGACAGTTTAACTTCATTTCTGAAGACTTGGCTGTCAGTACCAAGGCAGCTATACTGGGTGCCTGGCACCCCAACGATGTACGAATCAAAAATTTCAGAGCCTCATGTGGTGAAGGTTGAGATGCCCAGCACTTGACTGATAAACCCCATTCTCCAGATTTCCCAAGGCCATGATTGCTGGAAACGGGACTGCGGAAGCAGAAAAGTTTGCCATGCAAGCAAACAAGCATCACAGCCTGCAACTTACTCTTCCTTACTGGTTCTTGGTAACAGTGATGCTGCCATTTGTCTTCCTGTGGATGAGAGAACTGTTATTGAGACTGTCTTTGTTCTGCTTTCTTTGGCATTGGCTGGTGTTCTGTTGAATTGAGTGTGACATGTGCACGAATGTTTGTAGAAGTGAGTGGTACAAGACAGTTCCTTTGCAAATGAGTGTGTGTCATGCGTTACCTTTGCCTGATGAACCTGTTTGATTAAAGGCAAGTGTTTATGAACATGTTTATGTGTCTATTATTTTTCATGTTCATGTAGTTATATTAGTGACCTTTCTCTCCCTCTCTATTGGTCCGTCCAAATGGTGCAAGGACATGCGAGGACGATTTGAAACATAAATAATTGAAATAATGAAACAGAAGATGTGTTTGTGGTATATGTAGGTCAAAATGAGAAAACCATAACTTAGTGAACAACATTAGTGGAACAACATCATAAGAAACATGGGCACGCGTCGCACCGCCTACTGAAGCCTTTCGGGGTGGGGTGAGGTTGTTTGCCGATTAGCTAACCTGTTTTCGACCACTGAGGCGCTGCCGGTATTGAGGGCCACAGCAAGTCTTCACACCTTTCGCAACTAGTTTAGCGCCCAAGGGGAGTTAACGGGGTCATCAGTTTCAATCACTAGGCCTTGATCATCAATGATGGGTTCCTGGCCGGCTAATCCTTTAAACTACATGTACCTGCTAGAGCAATGGACCGAGATTTGAAACTGAAGTGATTTGACCTGAAATGAGTAACTGGCAACACTCCGAAGACATCCTCGGATTAGTAACCACTTACAACTGCATGTACAACTCTAGTTGAACATCTTTTGGCTGCTGTCACCTTGTTGATAATAATAATAATTAGGATTTGCCTGGCGCCCAACCTCAGCTTGGAGCTCTGGGTGCTGGCCTCACTTGACTCTGAATAGCAGAGTACATACACTGACATGAATCGTGGATGGGGAGTCTTTCGATTGTGTGTGTTTAACTGACTCCATCCTCATCCCCGCTCAACCCCCCCCCCCCCCTTCCTACGGGGAAACCCCCACCCCACCCCACCCCGGCCACCCAGCCAGTGCGGACAGCTACGTCTACAGTGAACCAAGATACCAAATCATAAATGGAGATGCAGTTCTATTCAATGTTGTTAGTTATCTAATATCTGGCGGTTTTTGTTGTTGTTGTTGTTGCTGCTGCTGCTGTTTTTCCCAAATGCACTTTCTGCAAGAACAGCCGTATTCCTTACAACGGCCAACAGGTTAACTGGCCTTTGCAATGACCATGTGAACATACGAGTTTCGCTCGTGGCCGGGTGCACTGGTTGCGCGCCACTTCCCCGAGTGAGAGTTCAGGTTGGATTTGGGCGGCGACAGCCTCACTGAGTAGACGCTTTTGACACGCGGTTCTCGACTGATCTCACCCTCAGTCGAGTTCCTGTCTCTGTCTGTCAGCAGAACCTGATACTGAATACAGACCAGCTTTTGTTCGCGACCATTTTACTGGCAGTGGCACGTCAGTCCGTGGATTGCAGTGCTGGCGATCGAAAGTTACACAGGCCGGTCACTTGGGTATAAAAGTGTGCTTGATCAAGTTTCTGCCTTCATTAGTATCAGCAACGGTGAGTAGGCACGAGATATTACGTATGTTGAATGCTTAAGAGCTTTGGGAATTCCGGCTCCTCTGCAGTTTACTGAGAACAACTGAGAGGTGTTTTCAGTGATTCAAATCAATGTTTAAAATTTGGCAGTAATGATGGCGTAGGCAGTATTAACATGCCCGATTTACCTGAACTAACACCCGTATCGAGCGCACAAAACAGCACCGGCACTCACTGCAGTGAAACCTGCCCGTGAATTTACATCGACCATGCCATCCAATTTACTAAGTTGTCAGTTACGCCGGAACTGAAGAACGCCCCTTCTAACAGAACAGCACCATTGTGGAACGCGTTAGCACTGACCTCAAGTAACTTTAAATACGCACCACTGAACCGGCCTGGCAGTTTAGAAAATCTCATCGACAGGGCCTGGAAGCCCAGACTAGTTTCCAAACTAAATTGCACTAGATACACAATGATGAGTAGCTTTAAATTTTGAACTCACCAACCCGTACCCCAATACTACTGCAGGCCATTTTTACCACTTATTGTGGTGGAACGAATAAGCTTCACGGCCAGTCAAATTGTCCCAATCAGTACGGTACTACCTATACCTATACCTAATAGTATTCAGATGGTAACCGGCAAAGCTTTACCGGCCTGAGTCCGTAGCAACAGCCCGCGATGACCGCCGGTCTTCTTCTTCTTCCATCTACGCCCACAATCAGCATATTGATTACTAGTGGCGTTTTGTATGCTGTCCGCCGCGGGCGGCAGGGAAAAACGGGGAGGGGGCTGGTATAGATGGAGTGACTCGATGTTAAAGTGACTTGTTCACTAACTGCGGAAACTGAAGCCGAACAGTGTCAGTCGTCACTCAGCCTGCTGGACCAGACAGATCTACGAGTATACATGTACGCACTGACTGACAAACACACTGACCGCCACCGGCCGGCCACTTCAACTGACTGAGTTACTCACTGCCAGTCACCGGACCGACGTGCTGGTCACGTCATTGCGCCGTGTAACTGTGCCACCCCGGCGGTTTGCTGTCACCGGGTCCAGTTCTGTAGACCCGTCGGTTTACAAAGTTCTAAAATTGACACTGCTTAGATACACCACACCGGCATTTCACATTTTCGCACCAGTGTTTGTTCGTTCGCGTGCACTGAATCCTCCTCTTAACTTATCTACGAGATCACAACGGCCTAGGCTGTTGCTGATCTCCAGACCCCTGAGCAGTCAAGCATCCCAACCTAGCGGAGCCCCTCCTCCACGACCCCCCCCCCCCCCCCCAATGATGTCAGTATCCCTAGAAGGTTGAAGACGGACAAAGAAGGCGACTCAGTAACAGAACAGGAAGTTGTTGTTGTTGTTTTTAAAGTACACTTAGACCCCCCCCCCCTTCTCTCTCTCTCAGCTCTAATTTACCGCCATTGCAATACCGTTAACATGCACTTGTTTGTTGACCCCTGAGCATTATAAGCCTAGCTTGTTCATGCTCAGAAATTGTTTATTTACTTTGAACAAACTGTATTGCAATAAACTTGTTTAAACCAACAGGTTATTGTCGGGCACAGACCATCCTGGTGTTGTTCCTGTGTCAGTTATTGCGGTGTTCAGTTCCGTCAGTTAAGGTTTTATAGTTTGTTTGCTGTTGGTTTCGTGACCTACATTGTGAAAATATGAAAGACACATACCGCGCCTGAGCAAGGTGATATCGCACGGTTTTGTGCACCACCACCACCCCCTTCCATCCCCCCCCCCCCCCCTCCGCAAAAAAAAACACCAGTCCTGCCTTTCACCCGCTGAAGCGTGATAAGGCTGCCATTTTTGACACAGTAAGGCTGGACAATACCATTCTCAAACAAAAATTCCTATCCACGCCTCAGAGTGAGACGTGTTCTTCGCTTACAGTCACTGGGTACATGTACAGCGGAAACTGTAAAAAAATTGTTGTGAAATGAGCGAACGGAATGAATGTTCAGTCACAGACTCGTTTTTCAGTTCACACTGAGACAAGGTACCCAGCATATTGATGTTAACAAGTTCAGGAAGTTAGTCTTGTGTCTGAGTTACAAGTAATCAGTCCCCGAGGGCACGTAGAGGGTTCAGTAAGTCGGTGAGTTTCGTTAACAGCGGCCGTATGGACTGATTAAAAATGTGCTTTTTTTTTTCAAAAGATACACCCTTAGACCACGCACCCACTGACCCCTTAGTGTAGTGATCAGCACTTCGGCCCACGGTCTGGGTGACCCAGGTTCAAATGCCATCTCATCTGAGTTAGGCAGGATTTTTCCTACCTAGTCCTAGGTCGTCTCCTGCGCAGAGCGGCCGTGTTACGGGCCCAATTGGGGGAGGGGGGGGGGGTCTTGCTGCACAGCTGAGACTCACCCGCTTCACGGATGTGACTTCGAGGGTGCTTCCCCTTGTAATGACACATCTGATAATGTGGATGCTTACATGGCTGGCACCGACTACAGGTGCGGTAGTTCCCAGGTCTGCTTGACGTCAGGATATTCATGCAGGGAAGCGCAGAGTGCGGCCCTGTCACGCACACATGCACCTCCATAGTATCATCATACCATCACCCTCATCTCCATCATCATGCATAAAACTGCACCAGTTTCCGAGCCCACTTTAGATTCCACCCATGACTTGGGAGGAATCACCACTGGAGCTGGCAAAGAGTTGAGGAAGCAAGAAAATATAATAAGATAAAGCCATGATTATTGATAGAAAGGTAATCTTGCTGTTTAAGTTGCAGGTGCACGGTGGCATCAGCTGAAACCACATGGAAAAGACACAGACGCAGTCAGCACTGACTACGTACAATTTGTCAGACGATTTGAACACTGCAATGGATCAGACCTCTCCAGACAACAGATCTGGACAAAATGAATTTGAAGGGAGCATAGTCCCTGAAAATTTAATGCCAACAAACCAAAAGATCAAAGACCAGAAGGTGGTCAGTCGCAAGGAGGACCAGGAGTGCTTGTACAATCATGTGACTGCAGTACTCAACACACATGAAAATGGGACTGACTATGACGATTCTCCTGATGAAGACAGTAGCTCTCAGGCACTCTTGGATAAAGTCTACCTCACGAACATGTATGTGAGCATCGCACTTTACCGCCGCCAAAAACCTCTTTCCCAGGCACGGCAGGCAGAGGTCAAGGCCAAAAAAAAATCCAAACTCCGGCAGCAGCAGAAGTGCCAGCAGCAGCAGTCCCAGCAGCAGAAGTCCCAGCAGCAGAAGTGCCAGCAGCAGCAGTGCCAGCAGCAGAAGTCCCAGCAGCAGCAGTGCCAGCAGCAGCAGTGCCAGCAGCAGAAGTCCCAGCAGCAGAAGTCCCAGCAGCAGCAGTGCCGCCAGCAGCAGCAGTCCCATCAGCAGAAGTCCCAGCAGCAGCAGCAGTACCAGCAGCAGAAGTCCCAGCAGCAGCAGTGCCGCCAGCAGCAGCAGTGCCGCCAGCAGCAGCAGTCCCAGCAGCAGCAGTCCCATCAGCAGAAGTCCCAGCAGCAGCAGCAGTACCAGCAGCAGCAGTCCCAGCAGTACCAGCAGCAGTACCAGCAGCAGCAGCAGTACCAGCAGCAGCAGTACCAGCAGCAGCAGTCCCAGCAGCAGCAGCAGTACCAGCAGCAGAAGTACCAGCAGCAGCAGCAGTACCAGCAGCAGCAGTACCAGCAGCAGCAGTCCCAGCAGCAGCAGTCCCAGCAGCAGAAGTCCCAGCAGCAGCTCCAGCAGCAGCAGCAGCCCCAGCAGCAGCAGCTCCATCAGCAGCAGCCCCAGCAGCAGAGGTACCAGCAGCAGCAGTCCCAGCAGCAGCAGCTCCAGCAGCAGCAGCCCCAGCAGCAGCAGTACCAGCAGCAGAGGTACCAGCAGCAGCAGTCCCAGCAGCAGAAGTGCCAGCAGCAGCAGTCCCAGCAGCAGCAGCAGAAGTACCAGCAGCTGAGGTACCAGCAGCTGAGGTACCAGCAGCAGAGGTACCAGCAGCAGCAGTCCCAGCAGCAGCAGTCCCAGCAGCAGAAGTACCAGCAGCAGAAGTACCAGCAGCAGTCCCAGCAGAAGTCCAAGCAGCAGTCCCCGAGGAAGTCCCAGCAGCAGTCCAAGTGGAAATCCAAGCAGCAGTCCCAGCAGAAGACGCAACCTGACAAACCCTCAATTGTCGCTGTGTTCAAAAAGGAATCAATTTCATCGGGTGCAACCACTATAGAGAAATGGACAGTCAGCTCTGGGGAAGCAGAGGACACTTCTGCTGGACAGAATGTTGTGCCAAAGTCCCCCAGCAGAAACGAAAAAAAAGGTCATAGCCACATCAACTTCGAGAAGTCACTTTGGTCTGGTCAGCCATTGTCTGAACATGACTCCAAACACCCCAGAAGCCATAGTGTCCCGGCTTCCTTCAAAACAAGCCAAAGTGAACCAACAGAACGTTCTCGTAGCTCCAAAAAAAGATTGTCCAAGATGCGGTCGTCTTCAGAAAGCCCTGGAAAACCGAAAAGACCAAAACACACTGGTGACAGCAATGATGAACATGCCACATATAGTCAAGCTGAAACTGTCTCCCAGATTTGTCAAACACCCAAGAACCGCGGTTTCAGCCAGAACACGGCCACACCCAGCCTTCCTGGCGCTTCTGACAGCAAAAGGGCTCTAGCCAAGTTATTAGAACAAAGCTACGCCACTTCTAGTGCAGCCGTCTGTGGCAGACCAGAGGAAAGTTCAGTTCAACCACACATCCAATCCTTCACTGGAACAAGCATGAACACAAGCTTTGAAGGCATCTCTCTGCCACAGGCTGTGGCAGGGTCAAACCAGCCCCATGAATCACCTCACTTAACACCAATGAGTGCTGAAGAATGTGGGCAGAACAGTACCGCAAGAACAGTCAGTTCTAGTAGTACTGTTTCTGCAACTACCCCACACTTGACACCATTTCTACCATCAGCGTATGGTCAGGTCACAGCAAACACATCACAGAATGCAGTCCGCCATCCAAGTAGTAAACACCCGGACCTGATGAAAGTTGCAATGATGCAACGTTCCTTCTCCACTGGCGAACTGCTGAAAGACAATAATGTGAGGTATGAATTTACCCGCACCAGGTCATACCAGCACTTAGAAGGACTGGACACAATCGACCTGGCAGCACTCTATCCAGGTGTGTCTGCCAGTTCGCACACAGAGGAGGCGACGGCTAAGTCATGCACCATTTCAGCATCATCTACGAGCAGACTGGACACAGTAGGCAAAGACCCAGCATTTCTTGATACACCCCAAGTTCAGTGCGCTGCTGTATCAACATTTTCCACCAACTCTACACAAAAGTCTGCAGTTACACAGAACAAGGACATGGCAATCCACACCTCCACACTTGCATCCACCTCCAAAATACATGTAGCTAGTCAGCCAAAGGGTTATTTGTCACATCAGGACTTAAAAAAACAGTCACACAGCATCCACACTGTGCCTAAGGTTTACAATTCTCTAGGACACGATAACCCAGCAGATTCTGAAGAGGAGTTGTCAGACATCTCATTTTCTGCATCCAAACATTCACCAGTGGGCTCTACTGGAGACAAATCCAATGTCCAAGCAGCATCTGGAACCGGCTCAACTGGTTTGTTCAATGCTCAAAAGGCACCAGACACTGATACAGGTCTGGCTGGGAATTCAAGAAATGAGACAGCCGTATTTGCAGATAACACAGACGCATGCACGGCTTCAAGGAAAAAGGCGCCCATTCCTTTCACTGCAGCCACATTCATCTCACCACCGAACAAGGCAACAAACCAGTTGTTCAACGACCTTGTTGCTCCTGTACCAGACCTGGCGTCTTTTGAACTGAACTTGTTTCCCTTTACATCCAATGTCACAAGCAGCTCAGCATCCAAAGAGAAAACTGCACCAGACACATCCATGACAGGCGTAACTAGTGACAGGCAGTTGCCTTCCCAGGTGCAGGATACTCGTGAATGTACCCTTGACAGCACAGACCACTCCAGTCATCAAACTATAATGGAAAAGACAGCACATTCCTTGTTGTCAGAATCTAAATTTGATACCAGGCTAACACAATCTATAGAGGATGTTTCCAGCCCAGCCCTTCCGGATGAGTTGCTCCACATCAACCAGAACGAACAGCTGACAGCATCTGTTTCAAACCGCAAGCACTCAGCAGATACAGTAAAGCAGCATCAGCAGGCGAAACAAGATGGGGTGAGAAGAACACAAAACACTGTTGCTGAGAGGGTACCTCATGAAGAGGGAATAGAGAAGTTCCTCAAAACATTTGAATCACCTGATCAGGATCACACACGTCAATCAACCAACGTTCAACAGGAAGCACCGGTGGCATTGTCTTGCGCAGAAACAGACACTGAAGCAGTAAAGCCACTTTACTCTCCCATTTCTGAAGCTAGCAATTGCAGTCCGGACTCTGGGACAGTTAAAGACAGTCCGAAATCTGCTGCACAACTGCCAGGTCCGAGCCTCACAACCTTAGGTAGTGCTACAGGCTTGATGTCCGAAAGTTTCGCAAGGTCAGTTCCAGGAAACTGGACTGGTTCGGGCATCACAGGAACTATGGACGTATCATCACAGGATGCCCTCATGTCCCTGGAGACGCCAGTCTCAAGCCCTGCGTTTGGACAATTCCAAGATGCAGGAAACAGGCTGGCGGAAAAAGTAGTCCCTAACAACCTAAACCACACTGATGTGGCACAGCGTGGACAGAGGATGTGGGGTGTTCAACAGTACAGTCAGTCATTGCGACAGACACTCTATAGAGCACCAGATAAAAGCAGACTCTCCCACCTGGAATCTGGCACTTACAGACAAGATTCTCCGAATCAACTGCATGCGAACTATTCATCATGGCACAATTCACTACACCAGACCTACACATCAGACCAGGTCGTGACTTCAGAATCAAATCATCGTGTTAACTATACAGTTGTTCAAGAGACTTTTGATACCCCTCCTTGGAACACGCCTTCAATGCCAGGCCAGCCGGGAGTGTTCTTCCCTGAAAAAAACGCTAGGAACTCGGGACACCAGAGTTCTTATTTGTATAAGAATGTGGATAAAAGCAAATTCCATTACAATGATCATCAGCCTTAAAATGCCCCGACTTGAATGTCGACATAGAGGTTGTTTGGATCAAATGTTCTTTTATTGTTGTTATCGTATTTTCTTCCGATGATCTTGTACTGATTACATTGGCGTCATGTGCACACATGCCTGCAAGCACACCCAATATTTTTTGCCACAACCCTCACATGGAGAGGCTTTTGTTTCTCAGAGCAAATTCAAGGTTTAATTTATTGTCTATACAATGTGTTTGCCGTGACATTTTCTATGGAAAGATAAAAAAATAATTTTTCCTCGCCTTTCTCATCCTTGTGTAATGCAGAAATTGCCTTGAGTAAATGCGTTCAATTTTTGTTTACAATATGTATTAAAAGACTCTGCAATCTATGTTCTTACACGTCCTCTATGATCAACAACACACACACACCATTTTCACATCAATGCTCTTTTATTTAACACACAATTCAAATAAACTCTTGAAATGCTAACAAAGACAATTCGGGTGCAGACTATACATGACTGGTTTATGTCATGAAAACTACAATCTGTCCACAAAAGACTATCTTCCTTTTCGAAGGCTGATTTTCTGCTGGCCGCCCATGCGCTTTGTGGTCCCAGTCTTTGACAGCACTTCCTTCATGATGGTAGCTGCTTCATCATCATTGACAGATGCACGATATTGTTTCATCAGGTCATATTTCTCCCATGGTTTTGCCACTGCCTTTGCCCGTATGTAGAATTTCTCAGGGAGCTCGAGGTCTTCTATACCTTGCAGGTTCATGCGTTCCCAGCGTTCCAGCCAGGGCCGAGGGTTCAGTTTCACCTGCAGTATAAAATGAACACCACTGTGAGTGAGGGGCAAAAACAGACAACACTTCTTCAGACAAACTTGCCAACTAAAATGTATGTGTGTTATTTCCTAAAGTGTTTGAAGAAAGACATACTACCTTCCCTCTGGTTTTATCAAACAAACCACACACAAATGTCTCCAGTGTGACACAATCCTTACCTTTTCAGTCCAGTAACTGCCGATTAAAAAAGCAAGCACTAATGTATTGCGTCCCAATTGTTTGGGTTTTTGTTGTTGTTTTGCTTGTTTGTTTGTTGTTGTTTTTTTGTTGGTGGTGGGGTTTTTTGTTTGTTTTTTGTTGTTTTGTTGTTTGTTTGTTGTTGTTTTTTTTTGGGGGGGAGGATTGTTTGGTTGGTTTTTTTTTGTTTGTTTGTTTTTTGTTTTTTTTTTGGGGGGGGGGGGGGTTAATAGTATCAATCAATAGAAAGATTTTTGTTTTAAAACAGGACACAGGGACAAAAAGACATTCTAATACAAAAGAAAAACAGACAATGTTAGCACTGCAAGCTTACCTTGATTGAGTTGATGGGTACAGTTGCACCCCTAGGTAAGGGGACAGGTTGGAAGTCAAAAGGCACGGTGCTGTATTCAGGGGGTGCATCCCGCAAGTAGAACAATTGATCATCCAGCCGCTTCTCCAACTTCAGAACCTCAATCTTTTGCAGTGTGGGATTGTACAAGTCAAACAGAATCTCAACGCCTGGAAAAAGAAGAAGTTCATCATTTTTTTCAAGAAGGTGGTGCACGGTCATAAATTTCAAACGCCTCATGACCCTTGATTTCATGGTCAACATGTTGAGTGAAGAACAGCTGAATGTCTGAGAAGGAGGGGAGGTGGGCGAATTTGCTCTTCAGTTCAGGTTTGAAGTGTACAACAGTGCTGGCAATAGAGTGGTAGATCACTGCAGACCAGTCAGGATGCCTAAGGTTGTCTACAAACAGCTCCATTTTGCTGTCAGCATGACAACATACATTCTAAGTCCATCTGTGTTTTTGTTTTGTACATATTTTGTTTTAGCTGTTTCTTCTTTTTTTTAAATGAAACTCACAAGCGTTGTTCAGATCAACGTCCATATTACTTGAGGATTAAAAAGTCATAAAGCTAATTTCATATGAATACAGTATCTGGAATAGTGAGTGAGAAAAAAAAAAAAAAAACAACCAACATCTGAATATAGGTGTGGATGCACTTGCTATTGCTGTTTGTCAATGATATGAAGGAAGAGATAAAGCCGCAACTTAAAACAGTCTTTGCCCATCTATGCATTACATGATGTTCGGCCAATGCACATAGCATGTGTTTTTTTTTTTAAACAGGCCCTAAGGCCTATATCAACCACAAAAAAGTGCAAGCTCCATACACCACAGTTAAGTGCCATACCTTGTCCATCAATGTAATTCCTGAGGATGAAGTTTGCCCGCAGTCCATGTCCCCCGCGATCAATACAGATGCCGACAAACCGAGTCTGCTTTCCTGGAGCATACTTGTCAGCCATCGTGACTGCCATGATGCTCCCTGAAAAAAGAAATGTGGAAAGCTGTTTACTTTTGATTTTGAGTATTCAAGCTGTTTCAGCAACCCAAGTTCAAGAAAACTTGTTGTTTTTCAGTTTTGATAAGACAGATGTTGCTAATCACAAATACAGTATACAGTCTGACTATTTAGCAAAACGTCGGCGTAAATAATTTTTAAATCCATGATTACCTACTGCTTTGGAAGTTCTTATGGTAACGTGCAATTCTTATTAGCACCGTTTATGATTATCATGATCATTCTTTTCTCGTACATGTATTTGGTACTCATGAGCAATAGGCAACTGTTGTTTCAATGTAAAAAATTTATCATTTTTAATTACTGTAACCAAATTTCCAATCTCAATCCCAATGACACATTAGTGCTTGTATTTGGTACTCATGAGCAATAGGCAACTGTTGTTTCAATGTAAAAAATTTATCATTTTTAATTACTGCAACCAAATTTCCAATCTCAATCCCAAAGCCCTCCCTGCAAAGTCGACAGTGACATGACTCAAAATCAGCACATGTATGATAAGGGAAACCTCTCACCGACATAAAACTCTGGTATATCTATAACTGCTCGTCGTTGGTACATATCCATCCGTTCTAGCCTTTCTGAGATGCGGTCACGCATCAAGGGGTTCGGATTGGGCAAGAACTCTGGCATCACATGTCTGAAAAGGGAACAGAGATTGAGACAGGACTGGAAAATACATGCACCAGGTATCAGATCAAAACAGCAAGTTAGTTTTGTTGTTGTTTTCATGCAAATGACCTGATCTAAGGATGATAGGAAAAAACATGCCAAGTCTGCTCCACAGCCGTACACTTTTATAAGTCAAACAGTGAAAAGATTAAACCAGAAAAAAATAACAATTATGTGTACCCTTCTGAAAGTATCAACAGTATTAACCTCAGCCTTGCTGAGAACAGAATATTCCAGACTATCTCTATGGGTTTTTCAGCATCAGACAAATTTATGCAGTAAGACCTGGGTTAAAACCAGAATGACTTTAATCAACGGGCATAACTGATGAGTGTACTGATTATCAAGTAGGTCCTACTAATTACCAGAAACACAAGCACAAATAGACTGGGGATTATGATCAGGGTACTTCATAGAATAAGATTTAGGTAAGTAACCAAGGCTAAAAGAAAACAGTCATCTCAAATGATGGGGTTTAGGGTTAGAAGTCGGAATGAGGGGGTTAGAGCCAAGTTAGGGACTGGGTTTCGTTTAGTTTATGGGTACATCACAAAAAATTAAATTATGCACACAAAAAGTCTACATCATTACCCGTCTTTAATTAGTGATATTTCACAGTGTTTGTTTGGGTGTTTCTTTTTGTTCTGGTAATTACTTGTGGTAGGATCCATACAAAGCCAGACCTGAAGTCGCGAGGTACCGACGCAGGCTGCTGATCTACATCCTCCTCAAGAACTGGTTTGTCCTGAAGGAAACTTGATCTATGCTTTTCCACGTCGTCATTTTTCAGGTAGTTTCTCCGTGGTCTCAGTTCTCTGGCTCTTCGTGCCTTGGTATTGTTGTAAGTGTCGTAAGGCACGCGTGAACTGAAGTGATGCACACATATTGTGCTGGCAGCAACTGGTGACCAAACAAGAAAAACAAACGAACTAAAAACCAGCAAAGCATACGAGTCACAGAATGCTAACTTCTTAACTACTGCATACAAACTCTCAAGCAAATCATTAGCTTGCTTTACGTCCTATGGCTCAGTTTTGGCCCTTAAGGACAAGTTGTTCCTAGCATGTGTCTTTGGCTGCTTGGCTGGGCGAGTGTCTTTGGGGTGGATGAGGACTGTTTTGCTTTGCTTTGGGCAACGTCAGGGGATCTCTGCTTTGGTCTCAAGCAAACGGTTTGGGTTTACGTCAAATGTACACGATCTGATGGGCCTGGGGGTGAAACACAGGACCGTCGAAACAAGGCTGCATACTGCCGCGAAAAGTTAACTCTTCTTCAGCCAAATGGGAAGGGAATTTCAACAGATTCTGCTCCTAATATATTTAACAAAGCATACCTTCTATGGGAAATTTGGTGATTTTCGAGGTACAACCTCTCGCAAGTTGAGCCAAGAGAGCCATGACCGACAGCTACTTCCTTTTACAATTATCGATTTACCCCAACCTGCTGTACGTTGGCCTCCTGACAAAGCATCGTTTTTCATTATTACGTCATCAAAACTATTGCAAACTCATGTGCACTGTTCCAGAATCGGATTCTCGGAAAGCCAATGTAAAAGCGTACAGCGTATCCCCCTTCTTCATTGGACAATGTGCATGTGTGTCGAAGTTTGACCTTGTTAATATTTCTTGTGTATCTTGTGGTGAATAAATGGATTTCTCACCAAGCAACTTCCGGTTTCACTCTTAGAACCGCAAGATCCCGCAACCAGCACATTTTTCATGTGATATGCTGACAGTAACGTGATGCCACCAGCTACTAACCAGCATTTCAAAAGAGTGAGCATGGCAGACACGTGAGCATAACAAGAAATAACTGGAGAGAGAAAATCCGAGTAAGACTGAGGATGTTGTCAATGGAAGGACTGGCATGACTGAACAAGATGAAACGAGGACCATTACCTTCAGACAAAGACAGTTCACCTGCTGGAAGTACATGCTCCTCACGCAAGATTCCTCGCATCCCTGTCGGGGACATATCAAGTTCTTCTAGAGGTTGCTCTGCTGGAGCGAGTACCAGCAGCGCAAGTGAAAGCTCTTCCCAGGAATCCCAGCTCAGCGGCAGCGTTCAAGATGGCACAGGGGCAGATGCCTCCCTCAGTCATCCGAGAATTGTCAAGAGGGGTCTGAAAACAGCTGGGCCATATTTGTTAGGTATGATACATGTGTACAAATGTGTGTCACTGTGTATGTCGCTGTCACGTGTGTGTGTGTGTGTGTGTGTGTGTGTGTGTGTGTGTGTGTGTGTGTGTTACTGATTGTGTGTGTGTTACTGATAGTGTGTGTGTGTGTGTGTGTGTGTTGTATTGCTGTGTTTTCTCTCTCTCTCTCTCTCTCTCTCTCTCTGTGGGGTGTGTAAGAGAGTGACAGAGAGAGTTACTTGGTCAGATATCTTCCACTTTGCTTACTTAAGCCCACGTACCTTTACAGTGAGTGGCTGAGAGAGAGAGAGAGAGTGGCAGTGTGTGTGTGTGTGTGCTTGTGTCAAATCAGTTCCTGTCATGAATGATCCTACACATGCCCTGTATGTGCAGGTCCTCGAATTGGGTCATCACCTGTTCGCAGCATAGTGCAGGTTCTTGCCAGGAAGGAGCACACAGATGATTTCTACACTCTGAAGGTAACATGCAAGGGTTTCAGGTTGTGAGCTAACCTTACTAGTCAGTTTATACTCATTAGTCAGTCAGGCAAGTTTCCAAGTCTGTCTGCACAACTGACCAGAAAAATCATCAGGTAGTCCGAGCATTGTCTATCTGAATTTCTAAAGTGCAGACCTGAATGAAGCATGCGAGATAAAGTTGGACAATATTGATTCTTTCACAGGCTTTGTCTCTTAAAAAGTGATAGAACATTGTTATACCTCATATACATACAGGGATGTATGTTTACAAATAATGTAAAGCAGACAAGTGATGCCCAGTAAAAAGCAGTTCTCCCCCAACACTTCTTGTCTTTACAAGACAAAGATTTTTTTTTTCAATGTAGCTTGTAAGTGGGGCGATCGAAATCATTTTCTAAACTCACTTGACACAAAATTTTTCAGTCCTAGTCAAGAGGATTAGTGCATATTACCCACTCTGCAACTGTCCAGAGCCACGAAATAGTCTTTGTTGCTTGCGCGGCGTAAAGCCCAAAATAACTAACCAACTAACTGCAACTGTCCGCCATTTACAATCCTCTTTCTCTCTCCCTCTAGTCTCTCTCTCTCTCTCTACTTGCTTTCTCCCTGAGGGACTCTTTGCAGTACACGTGTCTGTCTGAAGATCAGTTTTCATCCTAGTACATGTACCATATAACTACACCTTTCAGATCCTGACCCTCGAAAACCCAGAAAGGGAGACACAGGATGACAGGCAGGGAAAGATGCTGATGCACACTGAGTTCTCCCTCCTGTCCTTACTGAGAGACCAGGATGGAGTTGTACACCACCATGGCCTTTTCAAGGTACAGTTGCCATTACAATGTAAAACTGTTGCCTTTAAACTTCAGCGATGGTCAAATGTGTCAGGACCATGGTAGCCATTTGGGCTACCACCCTGAACAAAACTAGTAGCCCGAAAAAAAATTCTGGAAGCCGTAGTGGCTGCTAGGTTCTGATTTATCTCAGAATTCCTGCTCGACATTCGGGCTACCGCTACCGGAGCTTTCAGTAAGTTTCACTCGCCCGATGGTAAATTTGGTAGCGAAAGCGAGCGGGCGAGCGCATTTGACGATCGCTGAACTTTCAACAGCAGCACTGCTGCCTCAAATATATATATATAGAGGGAGCATGATCTATGCGTGGTTCTCATGTTTTTAACACTTTCCGGATGAACGGCCCCATATGCGGCCCTACAGCTCACATCGGTTTCAGACGAACAGTCGCTTATATATATATGCGGATCGTGATTTGTAATTGTTGGTACAACATGACTAACTACAAAGATATTTAAGTTTGACATTTGAAATTTCAGCAATAGCTGCATAAACGTGTTAGTAAAGTACCCTGAAAATTTCAAGTCATTATCTTGTTTTGTTCTTTTTTATGATTATTTTTTTCTGGATCTCACAAATCAGCTTGTCTGCAGGCGATGCCTGAGGAAAAAATAAGCCTGTCTTGAATAAGTTAAACCCTGTGACAAAATGTATGACTGACTTGTGTGGGGGAATTTGAAAATATATATATATGTAAATTGTAATGGTTCAGTTTACATTCACTCCATTTCAGTACAGTGCTTGAATACTGCAGTACTACTCTTGCATCTCTTATGTTGGAGAGTACTTTCAAACTGTGGTTTCCCAATACAGCAATAGCTCAGAATGTGTAGGCAAGTTATTCAATGGAATTGGCTCATCGTTGTCTGACCATTAGGCATCACACAGCATCACCTGAATGAGCGAATCATTTTCTTTGCCAGGATGAGGCACTGGAGGAGAGAGAAGTCCCAGACCAGCCAAACAAAGTGGAGTTGACGGGGCGTCGACAGAAACGCCTCTGCCTGGTGCTGGACTGCCTTCTGCCACATGACTTTGGAGTTGCGACCTGCGACCTTGTCAACTTGCAGCACTACGTCATCAAGGAGAAGAAGCTGTCCGAAAAGGAAGCGATTGTCATTTTCTACGACATCGTTCGCATAGTGGACAACCTCCATAAGGTGAGGGAGACAGGTGGATCAGTCATTGAAGTGTGGATATGTCTGCTTTGTATATATATAATATATATGGGGCGGTCGGTGGTCTAGTGGTTAACTCTTTGACGACGGAGCGCAATTTCTGACACACGATTTCCTATAGGAAATCGTGTGTCAGAAATTGCGCTCCGTCGTCAAAGAGTTAAGAGACTTGTCACCAATGCGAGAGGTCACGGGTTCGAGCCCCACTCGGGGCAAAGAATTTTTCCTTCTCGTATGTGGCACCGTTCATTCGGGCCGATCGCCGGGGGTTCTCTCCGGGTACTCCGGCTTCCTCCCCCTCTGCTTTGGAAATGTTCAGCCCACCAAGTTTGAAAAATAAATGCATATCTAAATTCCGAAATTTAAATAGCTGAGCTGACCCTTCGCACCACATGATTGTAATACGTTTATGTCCTGTGTGTGAGAGAATGCGTGTGATTCACGTGAGCGTGCGTGTTGGGTTTAGCTCGCGGCGCTTTGAGCCAAATATTTGGGATAAAGCGCCTATATTAATGCGATTATTATTATATGTGTATAGTAACAGGTCCTTTTCGATAAGCCCCTCTCTTAATTGTCCTCCTTACCAGTGTTTGTGTTTTGGGTGTTGTTTTTTTTATCATTGATGCCCCATCACTTTGCCAGCTCCAGTGGCAGTGTTTCCGATTACGCACAGGTCTGCGTATGTGTACGCACAAATTTGAGAACAGCGTGTCATAGGGGACGCATGTTTTTCATTTTGCCGTAACTTCAAGTATTTTTCCAACACTCTCCTGGAAACTCGATGAACAAAGTAGTGATCTGTAACTAGCGGCACTGAGGTACTTGCAGCATCGCATTTCCACTGAGCACTCTGGGACACTTTTTGTCAAATCATAGTACTGTGTTTGGAAAAAGTGCGAGTTTCTCACCCTGCTGATTCGCTTTTGCTGACATGCTACAGTTCACATACATCTCTCCTACTTGAATACGTTTGTTAAGATCAACAAATAGTTTTGGCTTTCAGACTTTTTATACAAAACAACATGGACCCTCAAAATTTACAAAAGGACCCTAAAAAAATATGAAGAGTGGGTCCCAAGGACCCTTGTATTTTCGAATCACAGGGAACACTGCAGTGGTGTTCCTGCCAGAAGCTGGATGGTATCCCTGGAGCTTGGAAGCTGGGGCAATTTTTATTATGCATGATGATGATGATGATGGTATTCTGATGCTATGCAGGTCTGTGTGGTTCTGGGCTGCATGACACTGACAGGGTCACATTCCGCGCTTTCTGTCATAAATATGCTGGCATTCACAAGGCCCTGGAACTACAGCACCTGCAGTGTCTGCTGTGTCGTCATCCACATCATGTGTCATAAGAAGGGAAGCACCTCCAAAGTCACTTTTCTGTGGAGTGGAATCGTCTGTTGTCAGCCACTGCCTCTTTGCCTGCCTCTCTCTGCAGGTAGTCTGTGGAATTACAAGGGAGGCTTTGCTTATCCGACCATCATCCATGCAGTGGCATTGAATCAACATAATGACCTTACAATGTGTTTGACATGTGCGTACATGTACACCAAATGATTGTTTCAGAAAAACATTGTTCACCGTGACCTGAAGCTGGGTAACATGGTGCTGAACAGGAACACACGGCGAGTCACTGTCACCAACTTCTGTCTGGGAAAACACCTGGTCTCTGAATCAGATCTTCTCCGGGACCAGCGAGGCAGCCCTGCTTATATCAGTCCGGATGTCCTGAGTGGTATGTAAAATCGTATGTATAACATCATAATACATTTATATGTGCGTACACCCAGGCATGCAGAAAGCACTCACACACACAGCCGTGAAAGTGGTGAGTATTTTACTCACCATGGCATGTGGAAAGAAGTGCTGGCGAGTAAAATTTAAAACTTGCTCGCCAGATGTGAAGTCTGGTAAAATGAAGTCTATTTTTCAGTGTCATGGCAGTAAGGGAAAGCAAAGAATGAGTGAGTTGTCTTGGCTACTTCCCAGTCTGAATTTGGCGAATCATTGTTTGAAGCGGCGTTTGTTTCATCCGAGGTGAAAGAAAGAATTTTTGCAGCTGAAGTGTGACAAAAAGGCAAACAAGATGAACTGTTCCATCTGCTCCAACCCTTCAATGGTCAGCAAATCAGTATAATTAAAGACTACAGGGAATATTTTTGTTTCTTTTTTTTCCCCCCACTTCTAAGTTTTTAACTTTGAAGTTTGGCTAGTAACTTTTTCTAGTTTGGCTGGTAAAAATTTGGAGTCACTAGCCAAAGGCTAGTATGGAAAAAATCAGACAGGCTTACACGCAAACACGCTTGCTGCCTTCAAAATATAAGAGCTTTGGAATGGGGGGGGGGGGGAATTCACTTTGTGGCCAGAGATTGAATTTAAGGTCTCTGAATTTTTGTAATGAATTCTGAGGGGAAATACTGACATTTACAAAGCCCTAAGGCTGTTTGACAAATGAATAGATTTTCCGTTTGGCCATTGCGACCATTTTTGTGACACTGCAGCTTTTAATAGTAGCTCAGATAAATGACTTCCTTTGGCCTGATGCTTCCATACCTGTACTAATATGCTGGGCCTGCATATAAAAGTCGGGGTTAGGGAGTTTAGCCCTGGGTTAGAGTCTAACCTTGAACTACACTAGCTCTAGGGTTCAATTTTCTGTTGTTTTGTTTTAAATCAGGAAGCGGGGTCCATTCCAGCAAGGTGCCTTCGCTGTTATAGAAGGATTTTTGTCTTTCTTTCTTCGCCTCCTTTTTTATTTTATTTTGTTTTGGGGTTTCTTTTCTCCTAGTCTGGGTTAGGCCAGTAGCCGTGGGTTAAATTAACCTCGAGTTCTACATACAGGCCCTGATCGACAAAGTCACTAAACATAGCCACCGATCAGCGCTGTCTAGATGGTCTTCAGTCCACAACCAAAGAAAAATGTTATTTTTATATATATACACACACACACACACACACCAACCGGAGTAACTGAAATGGTTCCAGAAGCTATATCGTGTCCTTAGTGGCTGATTCTGATGAAGAGTTTTCCACGGCGTTGTTGTATACCTGACAAATGCCTTGAAACTTTAAATCCCTCCATTTTCTTTTTCTTTCAGATTCAGATGTTAACTTTGTTTTGTGTTGTTCACTGCCTAGGGCAGTTGTTTTGGTTTTGATAACTTGTCTACATGACTGTGCTTGTGTTGTTATGCAGTCCTTGTGATCCAGAAACCATTGGCGGCAAGGAACATGCTAGTGTTCACCGTCACTTTATGAAGAAGTTTCCTGGCATTAGGTCCACAGAATCACATTCACCTGCACCACATCCAGTATTACAATGTACACAATACCAGCGTGCTGAAACATGTAGCAGTGTTCCCAATTATGCACAGGTATGCAGACGTTCAGATGTCTTATGCCGAAGACCATGGACCCTCAATATTTACAAAAGATCCCTCAAAAATATGGAGAGAGTGCCGCAAGGACCCTCGTATTTTCGAATCACAGGGAACACTGGTTGTAGTGCTGGCAGTCTATACTTTCGTTCTTTTGTGGATGGTAGATTTCACTGTGTTCACATTTAGTCTCTACCACAGGCAAGCCGTACCGTGGAAAACCGAGCGACATGTGGGCACTAGGAGTGGTCCTTTTCACCATGCTGTACGGACAGTTCCCTTTCTACGACAGCGTCCCGCAAGAACTGTTCAGAAAAATCAAGTCAGCAGAGTACACAATCCCAAAGTGAGCAAAACCTACACAAAATACTTTGTTGTGTATAGGGTACTGGTTGCCATAAAGCATACCTTTTATGACACTGTGGTTTGGCATGGGTTTGGCTGTGAGGTTGAAGTATCAGCCTACGGATCCTGGAGACACTATGTTCAGATCTGATGTTGGAATTTCGATGGGGATTTTCATAACTATGTACAGACTCAGTGCCTGTCTCATCTTCATACACACACACGCACGCACGCACGCACACAAAGTATCAAATATCCCAGGTTCCTCTTTCAAAGAATGATAAACTGTTCCTGGTGGTATGGAAACTAGAGTGAATAATAAAGTGTGGGTTTGCACGTAAAGTAGCTGGCTTGTCCTGCTTGGTCCTTCAGGTCTGTGGCACCTTGAGCATTGCTTTTTATTCTGATTGTATGGCTGATGAATCACGACGCTCTTATATTTCTGCTACATGTATAACACTTTCTTTTCAAAGAGCTTTGATATTATGTTTGCCCTGATTGCAGTGATGGCCGTGTGTCGGACTCAACAAAGTTGGTGATCAGAAAACTGTTGGTTCTGGATACACAGACACGCATGACTGCCGGTCAAGTGCTGGACTCTTTGGGGGCCATTATAGCTCAGTGGTAAGTTTCTTGACATTGAGAAGACCCCTCCTGAAATGGAAATATGTGTAATCTCTTCTTCTAGTAGGGAAAGGGGGAAGTTGTGCTAACAGTTTTTGTTTTTGTTCCTAAACATTATCAAAAATCATCAGCTATGCTGAATTTGCTAAAACTAAGTATGCTAATTTTTATCATGTGTTCACAGGAGGGCATTAGCTTTCTCGGGTCCCCTTCAGGTCGTGCCGGACATCGATGATGAAGATAACCCCAACAAACCTGGCAAGTCACGGTCCAGTGAACACACCCCACCTCCAGGTGCTAGTGATCTTGAAAAAAGACTTCTCCAGCTGCAGTCTGACATTTTGTACGAACCAAAAGCCGCGAGGACTGTCGTGCGGCGAAGAAGGGAACCAACTCAGACGACTCTACATAGGCTAAATGTGGATGCTGCGCCCTTGTCCAATGCAGAGTATCGCATGTACAGACACTTGCTTCCGCGGCAATAGTGAAGGGTGTGGAGAGGTTTTCCGTAGGCTTGTGTGTTGTGTGAAAGAGGGCAAATGATTTTGCAATGTGAAATGTTGTTCAGTAAAACCTGCCTAAGCTTACCAACCTGTGGACTGGAAGGAAGCGGTCACCTTAGACATATGATATGGCAGCCACGTTAGTTTAACTGTGGCATGGTGTGCTTCATTGTGGCATTGGCTTGATTAATAGTGGGCGTTGTTAAGGGCAGTGCCACTTGGTCATGGCAGCCTGCAACCCTGACCACACTGTCACCAATTTTAGTGTATACTGACACACTTGGTAATAAAGTATAGGTGAACTGTACAGGCGTAGGACTGGGTGGCTGATATGACTAGGCACCCATTGTTCTGCTTGTGTTTAGTGATCCTCTGTAATTGTATCCATTTTAAACATTCCCTTGTGGAAATGGTGCTTGAATTGACAGAATAACACAGAACACATTGTGCAGGCTTTTTTTATATATAAAATTTTATTTTACTAATTCAATGAATTGTGCTGTTAATTTGTGCTAAGTTGATTCGTCATTACAATATTTTTTGCAGTGAATTATTCCAAAACGTTATTTATGATAAGGGGTTACCTGGTAGCTCTGCAATAGAATAAGCTCATGATTAAGGTCATTTACACTTCTGCATCAACTGACAAATGTGTATCATGTGACAAATTATATCATTATACAACTGTATAGAGGCCTCCTTGTCTTCCGTTGATGCTTTTGTTGATGTTTGCACTTATTGATCAAATACAGAAGAAGAGGATGGTATTACAGTTTGTGTCCATTTTCTCGCTAGCACGCTTTGTATACATGTACATGGCTCCATATCTGTGGGAACTGTTATACTGTACCACGTATGTCCTAGCTGACCAAAAAAAAGTATAGGACATACAGGGCTTAAAATCTTTACCCTCTTGGCAGATTTCCAGCTTTGGCTAAAACTTTTCTTCCCCCCGATAAGTGTTTCTTCCTCTGAAGAACTTAAAATCATGCCAACGCACCAAACTGCACAGTTTGTTTTTTTTTAGTCTAATTCAAAACATTTTCCTCCAAAAAAAAAGTCATCCTCTGAAGCACTTAAAATCGTTGCAAAATGTGCAGATTTTAGTCCAGTTTTAAAGAAATTCTAGGGGAGCATGCCCTTGAACACCCCTAACATAACGCGTCTGCTAGGCAAATGCTCACTTGTGGCTTTGCCACTTCAGTACTATATGCTACACACTTTTCCTCCTTTGGATTCGTGGATCTATTTAATCCAGGACTGAATTTTTATTTTTATTTTTTTTAATGCAAATGCATAGGGCAAATGTCCACCCTGGTAAAAAATAATCAGACATTCCGAAAATGATTTGGGCTATGTCCGAAGCAGATACGAAGCCCTGCATGTACATATATATATATATATATATATATATATATATATATATAAAACAAATCTTAGGGACTTCTGCACATCCATGGGACTTACGTCTGCAGATTGTGCAGTAAGCTCCATCTGAAGCCAAATGAAAACTCCAAACCCCTGAACATCTTGAAAATCCTGTTGGAAATATTATGCAGCTGTTATGGTGCACCACCACAGCTGAGAATCAAAATGCTGCTGCACACTTCAAGTAGATCCTGTACCATGCAATCACAAAACCTATGAGCGCTCTCACTTTTTTTTTTTTTGGCAAACTGTGTCAGAACTGTGCACCGTTCAGCTCTGAAACGTATTTTACGTATTTTGATACATGAAGAAGAAGTAATCCCTTATTCAGGTCTTGTCAACAGTCTTTCTTTTACATGATTTTTGTCAGTAACATTTGGAAGTCAAACTTCATACTGACTTCACAGTAAAGATGGAACAATGCTGATATTTTGAGTGTGCTATCCAGTCAGAACAGCGAAAGGAACCAACCACAAACGATCATGCTCGCAAGTACATGTACATGTAGAAAATACAGCCTCCGAAGTATGCCATGACAAACTCCATGATCTGCGTAGTACAACTACAACTTGAAAATGGACATAATCATACTTGCAGCTGACACTGGACACAAACAGTGATGTGGGGTGTGTACTCTTGGGTACACACCAATGTATCCATGCACCGTTTTCTCAATGCACCATTTTACCCACACACAGTTCTGTTACGCACAGCAGTGTTTACGACCCTCTCTCTCTCTTCCCATGTGTGTGTTCGTGTGTGTGAAAAAGAGTGAGTGAGTGAGCTTTTGAGGCTTAACCCCGCGCAAGCCACAAAGACTAATTCGCAGCTGTGTCTGCGCTACGTGAAAAAAAAAATGTAACGTTGGGCAACTGAAAAAGAGAAGCAGAAATTGAGGTTCATCATGTCATCTGAAAACTGTCTCTGATTTTTCACCCGAGGTGTAGTATAATCCATTATTTCACTATAGACTTCTGACATGGATGATTATCATCACCTTTTGACCCTGTCCCTCAGGAAAAAGTCACCCATTTCCCCTCAAAATGCGTTTTTTGAAAAGCCCACACACAACCACCGCTACACCAACTTGATGCTTCTACACGGAAAAAAGTAACCAATGTTCACATGGACCCCTGACTTCTTCCTGTTTAATGACGCACTCCCCTTGCAAACGGTTCATTTTCTAATATGACGAATGAAGAAACCAAACTGACTTTTTCTGTCACATGATGCATGTACACTACATTTCAAATCTGGTGCAAACGAATTTGGGGTTAGAATTGAATAAACACACTGACTGCAGCTGTTTCTCATTGCATGAGTCAAAGCTGCCAAAATATGAAATACGGGCCTTCATTCGTTTGGGTAGAAAGAACAGTGACTGTTGAATTATGAAGCGAAAGTGGAAGCAACTGCTTTAAAGTGAAACTAAAACTGTGAGACATCTAGACCTGACAGCAGAGTGGTGCGTGGGCATAACGGCGCGTGGCGACACAGTAATCAGGGAAGGTTGATTTGGCGCTAGCATTGTTTTCAACGGATGTCCGCTACTAGTAAATTAAGGAAGTTAGTCATCAAACGCCCATCCCTTCAGCTCTTTCCGGCCGCAGATCCATATCGCATTCTCTCTGCTTGAATTGATAACTTTTCGTTGGTCATGTACAGTAGGCTGTTACTTTGTTTTTAGTAAATAACGTGTGACGATGGGTCGGCCCTCCAACACTCCCTAAAGAGTTGTCAGTGAGAATACGGACCACCACTGAGTTGTGGCTGAACCAACTGGCACGACCGTGTGATTTTGGGCGGTTCAACACATACTAGTGTCAACGATGGAACTTGTCGCATGGTTGGTTTGGGCTGGTGCTGTCCTCTTTGGATGCTCGCCTGTGTCAGGTAACGTGAGATACTGTTGTGATCCGTCTGAGAGTCATGAGCAAACCAACAAAACAAAACAAAAAACACAACTTGTAAGTGCTTACGGTAACATGCCGCCCCCCCCCCCCCCCCCAAAAAAAAAAACAAAAACAAAAACAAAAAAAAAACAAAAAAAACTGGATGCCGGCTTGGGCGTGCACCACGGCAGAGGGGAATCATTCTCGTCCCTCGTGCCGGAGCGGCAGAGGGCGCCAGATACTCCGACTGTAGTTGCTTTTAGCGAAAGGGGGAAAGCTGAAATACTGTTTGTTTCAAATGTGACAACGAGGGGCCCTTCAACACTATGAAGAAGTGATAAATTCGGCGAACACGGACCGCCAGTTGTGGGGCTGAACCCGGCCAGTTTGCATATATGATGACCGTCACGGCCGCCGACCGTGTAGTGATCAGTCTTGAACGAATCAACTGAACGCAAACTACAAAACTTTTGACTGAGTGTCGATCAGCGACGAAGCTGGTCCACGCGTGGGTGGTTTGGGCTGTTGGTGCCCTACTCTTTGGATGCCCTCCTTTGTCAGGTACAGTAACTGATTCGAAAACCTTCTAAACTGAAAAATTAGCAAGTAGGCCTAATGACTGATTTCAGCCGGCAGCGAAAAGGAGACTACAAAATGTGTTGCTACACGCCACTTACTACACCGCTACACCCCACTTGCTACACCACTACACCCCATTTACTACACCACTACACCCCACTTACTGCACCACTACACCCCACTTACTACACTGCTACACCCCACTTACTACACCACTACACCCCACTTGCTACACCACTACACCCCACTTGCTACACCACTACACCCCACGTACTACACCACTACTGACACCCCACTTGCTACACTGCTACACCCCACTTGCTACACCACTACACCCCACTTACTACACCACTACACCCCACTTACTACACCACTACACCCCACTTACTACACCCAGGGGCGTAGGAACCACGGGGGCCCTGGGGGCCCAGGCCCCCGTTTGATTTTTGGAAGGGGGGCCCGAATATCTTTGGGCCCCCCTTGCTTTTGATAAGAGGAGAGGGGGCCCGGCCACCAGTGGTGGGGCCCCCCCTGCTCTGCTGTCGCAGGACACAATCTTTGGCAGTCAACACACACACACACACACACACACACACACAAACCTCCCCCCCCCCCCCCCACCCTTCTTCACCCCGGCCGTATGGCTCACCCGACTTAGTGGGCCCCTCTTCCTCTCATCTTCCTACGCGCCTGACACCGATACTCTGCTACACCCCACTTGCTACACCACTACACCGGCCCCTCTTACTACACTGCTACACTTGCTACACTGATACTCTGCTACACCCCACTTGCTACACCACTACACCCCACTTGCTACACCACTACACCCCACTTACTACACTGCTGCACCCCACTTGCTACACCGATACTCTGTTAACCCACTTGCTACACAGTAATCTGCTACACAACACTGACTTGCTACCCCAGTACGCTGCTACATTCCATAAATACACCGCTACCGTGTGACTTTGCCGTACATCACTTACAACAATTTTGAAACTGTGTGTGTGTGTGTGTGTGTGTGTGGAGAGAGAGAGAGAGTATCATGTCTAGACTGATTCCGTCAATCCGTAAACCAAGCGAAAAAATAAAAAATAAATGAATTTTATTTAACAAATCCAGTGCAAAATCGTATGAGTGTCCATTCAACTGGCAGGGCTTTGTTGTTGAGCCTCTGTTTGCCGGATTGACCCATGGGGACTGTCAGTTCACCAACGATGAACATTGGTCTGCTGGACGTTGACTGTGTGAAGAACGTCACACACGTGGATGAAGTTTACGATGAGATCATCTTTGACATTGTTAATGCCATTAGCGGTCAGAATATAATCAGCCAGAGTGTGGTTCCACATCTTCCCCTCCAGGTTTGTTTTGACCCGTATGTAAAAGTCGAGGTTAATTTAACCCACGGCTAAGGGCCTAACCAGACTAGGACAAAAGAAACCCAAACGCAAAATTAAATAAAAAAGCAAGCGAAGAAAGGAAGAAAAAATCCTTTTGTAACGCCTCAGGCACCTTCCTGGAATAGACCCGCTTCCTGATTTAAAACAAAAAAACAACAGAATATTTAACCCTAGAGCTAGTTTAGTTTGAGGTTAGACTCTAATCCGGGGCTAAAAGCTGTAACCTCAACTAGTACATGCGGGCCCTGCTGAACTTACTTAGTAGGATAAATGAAGTTAAGTGTTTCTTTTGTTTGACAGGTACATCCCCACCGCTTTCTGGCTGTGTTCGTCCGTTTCAATATCAACACTACATTCTGATGTGCCACATATCCAGTGCAAAATCGTATGAGTGTCCATTCAACTGGCAGGGCTTTGTTGTTGAGTCTCTATTTGCCGGATCTCAGTCGACCCATCAGGATTGTCAGTTCACCAACGTTGGTCTGCTGGACGTTGACTGTGTGAAGAACATCACACACATGGATGAAGTTTACGATGAGATCATCTTTGACATTGTTAATGCAGTAAGCGGTCAGAATGAAATCAGCAACATTGTTGTTCCACGTCTTCCCCTCCAGCTACCAGAACCTTCAGCACTAGACACTGCTGTTGCTGGAGCCACTAGTCCAAGTTCCTCGTTGCAGTCATCGTTCATCGCTTTTAAGAAAACATGCAAACCAGGTATGGAAAGAGCCCAGGCGAGAGTATCTGATCATATTTTTCAAGTTTAAGGTCAGATTCACAGAACAATTCATAAAGGAAAAGAAAAGATGGGTGGACTTCCTTAAACACTTCCAGTGCCATTTACACAATACTGCAAAATTCAGGCTACTGCCACTGCACTGTGAAACATTGTATAAATTCTACAAATCCTACCTTTTAAAGCATGAGAAACTGATTTAATAAAATCTTGTTTTTAGCTTAGATCAACATTTTATCAGTGTCAACAAGGGCATGTACTAGTGCTGTGTGTTACCAGGGAATAATTGATAATCAGAGGAATCAAAGTTCTTTTGTTTTCTTCTCTCTCCTTCAGTAATGCCTGACGAGGAGAATGACTTCAAGGTGATCAACTTCTGCAGCAATCGTACTGTGAATGATTCTCGTGTTTACCTCACACTGAAGGGAACCAATCAGGACACTCTGCCCCAAGAAAACTCCTATTGTCAATGTACCATCTCCGGCATCAAACCAACTTCTCAGATCAGCGTACGCGCCCTGGACATTCGACTTCAGAACTATACCAGCCATGTGTGTGGCTCAACAGAAATACAGGTGTGTGAAAATGACAAATTCACTTAATAAATAAATAGAGCTGAATCGTGCTACTGAACTAGTCATTCAGTTAGGGTATAGTTACTCACAGAAGACATGGTTTTCAGAATTTTCCCCTCCTAGGAATACACAAAACATATTATGAAGATCACTTTCACATATTATCACAGTTCTGTCCGTTGCAGTGTCCAACGTCTTCATTTGCTTTTTTTTTTTTTTTTTTTTAACTCTTAAAAGTCCCTGCAGTTTTACTTGAAGTCTTCAGATCACTAGGAACCACTTACCGGTAAAGCCACTACTGCAGCAATCTCGGGCCCAGCAGGAAAGGCCCACGCCTTGCGTAACAGTGGCTTGAAGTGGCCGCTACTGGTGTGCAGTGGCTTGTTCTTTTTAACAAGTCTTATCACATAGTGGGCAGGGAATGGGTGGGCTCGGGCTCTTAACAGTTAAAAGGATTTTGGTCTTTACTCTGTTGTCTGTATGCGTACTTGTTACATTCTGTATGATGTTACTATTAAGACAGTTTTGGTGGCATGCAGAAATAAGTTTGTTTTTATACTTTTTGTCATAGGGCTGTGTCAGTGAATGTTCCTGTTTGAATTTGACCGATGAAATTATCATTTATAACCACCTTTATCATCTTTTAAAAAAAATTTTTTATTGGGGTTTGGTCATTGTTTAAAGATAAAATGGGAAGACAAATCAGGCAGCATCAAGTGTCATGGCAAATCGGCCATGTTTGGATCCAAGGATCTCCTGAAGAGCAAGGGGAAGGTCACATTAACCCTGAGTTCTGTGAGCGCTGACGCCTTTCCCACTGCATTGTGGGTTGAAGCTGTCGCAGGTAAACTGCTGCCTTCCTCTTTTTGTTTGTCTGCCTGTGAGTCTTATTTTTGGGTCCAGATTTTCTCCTTTTAGATTAACAAGTATATTGTTTTCCTTGGAAAGTAAAGTCAGTCAGTCGGCTTAAAAGAACATTGTTGATGATGGATGATGATGATGATGTCGGTCAGTCAGTTTATAGGGATGATGACGATGGTGATGGTGTGTGTGTGTGTGTGTGTGTGTGTGTGTGTGTGTGTGTGTGTGTGTGTGTGTGTGTCAGATGACACTCCACAGCCAGTTACTGTGACCTGTGAGGGTTTTGTGCCCATCACACGGGATCCATCGGATGATGATGACGACGATGATGGTGAGAAAAATTTTTGATGCAGTAAGTGGTCAGAATGAAATCAGCAACATTGTGGTTGCACGTCTTCCCCTCCAGCTACCAGAACCTTCAGCACTAGACACTGCTGTTGCTGGAGCCACTAGTCCAAGTTCCTCGTTGCAGTCATCGTTCATCGCTTTTAAGAAAACATGCAAACCAGGTATGGAAAGAGCTGAGTCGAGAGCATCTGATCACATTTTTCAAGTTTAAGGTCAGATTCACAGAACAATTCATAAAGGAAAAGAAAAGGTGTGCCACAAGTCCCTCATTTCAGCCAGCTTTCATTGCTTTTAAGAAAAGGTGCAGACCAGGTATGAAAAGACTTTTTACATTGGTTGGGAGTGTCTCCTCATGTTTTCACAAACAGGTCTCCAGAAAAAAATGAAACTCATTTAAAAGAAGAAGAAAAGGAGATGCACTTACTTCATTGCCTTCACTACCGTTTTCTCAATATTGCAGGCTATTGCCACTGTCATATATTTCATGGATCGTACAGCTCCTACCATGTTAAACATGTACATGGAAAGCTGATCTGATAAATCAGATTGTGTGCATAGAACAGCATTTTACTAGTAGTAGTACTGTCTTTCGCCAGAGAAAAAAACAATACAAACCAAAACATGTGGATATGATAATCAACTGCTTTTGTTCTCCCTCTCTCTTTTCCAGTAATGCCTGATAATCAGAATAATTGATAATCAGAGTAATCAAAGTTTCGCATGGTTGTAACTTCCACAAGTACGCTGATGACACCGAACTGTCTCAGAGTGGACCAGCTGATGAATTTCCATCCATCCAGTTAGGCATTGAAAAGTCCATACGAGACATTCTGTCTTGGATGAATAGCAACAAGCTGTTACTGAACACTGATAAAACAGAAGTCCTGCCCATTGGCTCGCCTGCTCGCCTACGGCTAGTAGACAGCGAATGCGCGGACATTGGTGGTCATATGGTTCCCTTCCATAAGTCCGTCAAATACCTAGGCGTAACCATCGACCAGACACTGTCCATGCACGTTCAAATTGGAAAAACATGTCAAGCTTGTTTCCTGCAACTGAGGCGTATCGCTTCCATACGTTCTTGCCTCTCAGACACCACCTGCGCCAAGCTGGTCACAGCGTTCGTAACTTCCCGCCTAGACTATTGTAATTCGGTTCTTGCTGGCCTTCCCGCGGAACAGATCGCACGCCTGCAAAGAGTACAAAACAGTGCTGCCCGTCTGGTGCTGAGGAAAGGCATGCGAGACCACATCACACCGCTTTTGAAATCACTGCACTGGCTGCCAGTCAGTTTCCGCATTAAATACAAGTTGGCAGTTCTAGCCTACCGTCATTTCGATGATACTCTCCCGCCTTATCTGTCTGCCTCACTCTGCACCTACATTCCGTCCCGTACCCTCCGCTCATCTAATGACAAGCTACTCAAGGTCCCTAAGATAAACCTGAAAACTTATGGTGAACGATGTTTCCGTTTTGCCGCCCCTACAGTCTGGAACTCTCTGCCTATGGGGCTGAGACAACAACCATCTTTATCAGCTTTTAGATCTGGACTGAAAACCCACCTTTTTCAACAGGCTTTCAACTGATGTGTCTTTGTATAGTGTGATGTGATTGACGTGTTTGTCTGTATAGTGTGAATGTGTATGAGTGATGTGTGTTAGCGCAATGAGTCACTGTTTCTGAGAAGTGCGCTATATAAATGAAATTTATTATTATTATTATTAAAACAAAAGAGAGGCAGCAGCCTCCATGGCTCCCTTGTGACGTGGGCCAAGGTCATGCAAAAGAGTATGTTTGTAAAAAATCTTTTGAGGTTTATGTCTTCTCACATTCCCAGTTGCGTATATTTTAACTCTTTCAGGTGTGTGTTTCGTGGCCGACTCTCGTCAGCTGCGGCTTGTGGTGGTGCAGGCATGAACGGCTCTGTTGTTGACCCACATGGTGCTGCTGGTTGTGGCCGGTGTCTTTTGATTTCTGGAGACGTCGTGGCCGGCTGGGGTGTCACTGGTGAACCTGGTCAGTTTTCTGCCCATCAGGAGCTCGCTGGGTGGAAGTCCGTTGTGCTGTGGGGTTACACAATAGAAAAGTAGAGCTGCATATGGATCCTTGGCTTTCTTCATCATTTGTTTTAGAGTCTGCACTGATATCTCAGCTTCGCCATTGCTCTGGGGGAATTTTGGCGAACTGGTAGTGTGTGTGAAGCCATATTCTGTGGCAAAGTTTCTAAATGCTGTGCTACCAAATTGACCACCATTGTCAGAGACTACGTCAGGGATGCCGTGAATGGCAAAGATGCTCTTGATCCTGTTCATTGTGAGTGAACTTGACTGATTGTCCAGACCTCTCAGTTTGATCCACCATGAGTAGTAATCGACCACACTGATGAAAGTTTTTCCCTTGAGGTCGAAGAGATCCATGCCTACCCTAACCCATGGTCTAGCTGTCTGGAAACGATGATGGGAGGAGAGGCTCCTTGCGTTCAGGGCGATGAATTGCACAGTTTGGGCATTTGTTGACCATTTTCTCTGTTTTTGATGAAATGTATGGCCACCAGACTGACCGCAATGCCAGAGCCTGTGTCTTGGTGACGCCCTGGTGTCCTTCATGCAGCTGATCCAGAGTGTACAGACGCAGCGCTCGACTGTGTTTTTTTTTTTTTTGTAAACCAGAAGGGTACATGTGTAGCTTCTCCAACAGGTCTTTGCACTTTCCTCCTTCAATTAGAAAAAAAAATTCTAATGTACATTTTACACATCACTTAACTTGAATAGGAAATGAACAGGCGAATTGCCACCACTGATAAATATCAAGTGTCTTGTACATGTATCACATGACAGATCATATTCCGGGCCACACAGTAGGAGCCCCAGAGTGGAAAACCACCACCCACCATGCACGCACGGATGATTGCATCTTTTCATACTATTTTCTAAACATTTGTGACGCTTCTACGTTTTTTGTTCTTGTTTTTATGTTGTTTCCATAGTAATGGAAACAACATAATAGGACGGGCTAAAATTTCCACGTTCATAGGCAAGCATCTGTGGTACAAACGCACGTCACTGCCGATCTCCCGCAGAGACGATTTTGCAAGTGTAACTCTGACAATGACGTAAGAAAACTTGCGTCATCGATGCTGACGCGTATGGTGTTCCGAACGCAGTTCTCCTCCTCAGTGAGTGCCGTCTGTGCGGATGTGTGTGCGTGTGTGTGTGCGTGTGTGCGTGTGTGAATTGTGTCCAGGCCCGTTTCTTCGAAAATACTCAACCGAATGGCTTCAAATTTGGGGTATCCAAATATATCAAAATGTTACATTAGACGATTCAAGCGTGTGATGATTGCTTAAGTGATTTGGGAGTTATCGCCCTTTTGAGACAAGTTGGTTGTCTTTCGTGTACAGGCGTAATATTTATTTAAATCACTCAATTTTTTGGCAGTAGATAGCTTGAATACGGACTCTGAACAGAATCACTACTAGAAAATGGTCGCTCTTATAGTTTTCATGTAAACCGAGCCTGAGTTGACATTGCATGTGAACCCAGTTCAGATGCCTATTTCTCCGAAAATACTGAACCGATCGATTTCAAATTTGGGATTTCTAAATGAATCAAGATTGTTGAATAGAAGGCCCGATCCAGGTACGATTGCACACATGATTTGCGAGTTATCGCCCTTTTCAGAAAAAGTGGCTTTCTGGCGTTTAAAGGCGTAATATTTACCTAAACCACTCCATTTTTTGGACATAGATAGCATGAATACGGACTCTCAACGAAGTGAATTTTGGATGTTGTCGCTTTTATACTTTTGGCGTAAGCCGTACCTGATGAAAGTGCTGGTGAACACACTTTAGATCTCAAAATCGCTCCTACTATACATAGATAATGAGCCTGGGGTGCCATAAAAAATATACAAAAAAATTAGAAAAATTCACTGCAGCCGTTGTCGTCAGTTGACTCGAAAATTTGTACTCGAAGCACATTTCCTTTACACAAGCCACACGCCTCACAAACATCGCAGAAAAGGCACACGCGCACTGACGCAAAACTGTATCAGCGTCAGTTTGCCGACGTCATGTTTGATTGACGTGGGGGTGTGTCGTCACTTTTCGGAAGTTCTCTATTTGTAGACGGGGAAAGCGGGAGTTTCATTGATGTAGTGAGCTTTGTTTTTTCCACTGACTCTCACTCAATAGCATAGTAGAGTGAGAGAACACCACATAGGTCTCAATGGAGCACATGCACAAACGCGGCTCGCGCAAGTCTGCGTGCGTGCGTGCGTGCGCGCGCGCGCGCGTATGTCTGTGTGTGTCTGTGTGCGCGCGCGCGCAGCAGACATAACACATAGTGAAAAAACGTTCGCCGCGCAGACTTGTCTGTTAAACACATTGAGCCGGTATAAATTCGATCTTTACACTGCGCAGCAGCAACACTTCAATTTTCATGGGGCTGCTTTCATTGCAAGAATTGTATCCGAGTCAAAGTTATTACGTCAAATGTATTATGCGTCATCCCAATGAGGAAAACGTCATAGATTTCAAAGAAAACAACTTGACGTCTTCCAAAACCAAGATTGGTCTGACAAGCCCGGTCAGTTGTTTCCATTCAGAGAGAGAGAGAGAGAGAGAGAGAGTGTGTGTGTGTGTGTGTGTGTGTGTGTGTGTGTGTGTGTGTATGTGTGTGTGTGTGTGTGTGTGTGTGTGTGTGTGTGTGTGTCCTCCCGAATACATGGCATTACAAAAGAACGACCGTGACGACAGCAGGTGATTAAATGGAAACAACATATTGGGCTGGTCAGTGGCCATCTTGTTTTACATCAGGTGTTGTTTTAAATATTTTTCCCCATTCTAGACTCTGGATTCTGTGTTTTGTTTTGTCTTCAGCTGATGTTGTCTTGGTTATTTGCATATCCACACTTTTCTTTTTTCAAATGATGCCCTGGATGTGAGAAGTTTGGTAGTTATTTGGTAGGTAGCAGTAAAGTAATGGACTTTTTTTTTAATTCTGATAAAATTTGTGAAGTAGATTTTTCTGGTGATGGTGGAAGTGTTTTTGGTTATTCCTGAATTTCATGGTTTTTGTTTTGTTTTGTTGTTTTTCAGATAAAGACTTGCTTATCAGTGTAGGAATCATAGCTGGTGGTGTTGTATACCTCGTCATTCTGGGCTTGGTCGTCTGCCTGATAGTTCGACACAGGTGAGCCACGATCATCAGAATATGATATCTGTATGATTAGCCTCATGAGTGCTTTTAGTTTTGATACAGATATTGTTTGTTCCTGGTGATGCATATATCAGTGTGGTATTTTCCATGTGCAAGATGACATTCCTAGAAATTTGCATAACTGCCCATATCAGTTCATGCCATTCCTGTCACTGAGTAGTGGCCACAAAAACACTGTCGGCCTGTCTTGTCTGGGCTGCACTCCTGTACGTACATGTACGTATAGTTCCTTGTCGTCTGGCTTCCCTGATAATAAAACAGTTATTTTTGCAACAAGCTAAGAAGCAATTGTGTTTTTCATAATAGCGGCTGTCTGGTAGCAGGCGACGCCATACATGTGTCCAAACAAAATGTAAATGTAAAACTTCATTTTACAGCTGTATCTTAAAACAAAAGCAAAGCAATAAACGCAAAAGATGGTAAAGATATATGTGCATGTTTAATATCCGTTGTAATTTGTAACTGCCCGTCGTATGCCTACCTGATCTTATAATTATTCCCTATGCTCAAGATATCTGTGGTAACTATTATCAGTAGTGAACTCATGCTTTGGCCTGTATGAGAATTCATTGTAGGTTATCTCCCATGAAGTGTGTGCCCTGCAGATGTATGGGGTGCCAAAGAGCTGTCCGTTACCTGTGTTTCTATGTAACACATTTTTAATTATTCTTTTCTGATGCTTTCTTTTTTCTTGCCTCATTTTATAACTTTATGTTTTGTTATATGTTTTGGTTCACAATTCAATGTTTGTTTACCTGGTGCAGGGATTGTCTCACTGATGTGGACCTTCCACTGAATTTTTATTTTGTATATATACATGTATATTTTTTTAATAAATTTTTTTGTGGTAAAGTTTTATAGAGCATCAACTTTGTGTAAAGACATATTTGACATATATGAGCATGAAGAGAAATACACTTGTGCACATTGCAGGGGTGTCTGAAAACAGTACCTCCACCTGGACAAAAAAAAAAAAAAAATTAAAAACCCAATCCACCCTGTCCACAGAGGACTTTAATTTTTTTAATGCCCGAGGGTAGATTGAGTATTGTTGATGCTGCTTTCTTCCTCCCTTTCCTGCTGTAATTGTTTAACAAAAAATTGTAAAACATGATTAAAAAAAAAAAAAAAAAAAGCTTTCAGTGTGTTCTTGTTTCTTTGTTGTTGTTGTTTTTATTGTTATTACATGTACATGTAATTTGTTTTGAAGCATGCAGCCCATAATACACCATATTGTGGCCATTTTTCTCTGCAGAGGCAACCGTTCATCTCACACGCACACACACCGTCACACACACACACCGTCTCACACACACACACACACACCATCACACACACACACACCGTCACACACCCACACACACCGTCACACACACCGTCTCACACACACACCGTCTCTCACACACACACACACTGTCACACACAGACACACACTGTCACACACACACTGACACACCATCACACACACACACACCGTCACACACTCACACACACACACACACACCATCACACACACACACACAGTACGTCTGACTTCAGTATTACACCAGCACCGACCGGATCATTCATAGGCTGAAATTATACGTGTACATGCCTGCAGGTCACAGTTTGAAGTCAGTCTTGTCACAGCGGCGTTCCGACGGGTCATTGTTTCATTTGTGGAAGTGTAAAATTTAATTAGTTAGTTATTTAGGGCTTTACGCCGCGCAAGCAACGGAGACAATTTCGTGGCTCAGCTACGTCTTTTTCTGCCAGGTCATTGAAAAATAAAAGCCGGGCACGCGATCAGTAATTGAATCACGATGTAAATATATATTAAAAAGATGTGACGCTTAAATGAGATTCCGTACAAAACTGATCTCTTTAGGACTATAAACAATATCCACAGATTGTTTTATAAAGGTGTAAAATTTAAGCAAAAAGTGCACAAGATAGAAAAGTCTGTGTTCAGCCGTTTGCACGTCTAGTCTGACTATTTATAAATCAGTCGCACAGCCACTAGACGGCGTGCACAGCGTGTGCTTCCCTGCGAGATTATCAGTAACTGAAAGAAACCCACAACTTGCCATGCTGCTGCATCTGCAATGCTCTGCATCCAACCTTGCAGACGAACGACAGAAGTGCACATGACTTGGAGTTAGTGCTAGCGCACTATGACGGACTACAGTTCAGCCTGTGGCACACATAGTCAGCCTTGAAATTCTCGGCCGGCATAATTTAATTATTAAGTTGTGCATGAGTTTACTGATGTGCACTGACGCAAAAGGAAAAACACAACTTTCAATGTAACTGCCATTCAGTTGGAATCAGTTAAAGCCGGGGCCCGGCTGTGTCCGCAATACCGACTGACTGAAGTAAGGCGGTCAAGCATGTCCATTCTAACAGTAATCACAAACAGTAATCACAAACGGAAACAACCTGGACTTAGAACGCAGAACCTGCCCGCCGCAGGTTTTGTGACGTCACGGTTAATGATGTCATGCTCGCAGACAGTTCGCCGGATTATAATGCTCTCGCAAGTCGAGCCTTTACGAGAACTGACTGGCCCCGAGAGTTCCGGTCGGAATTCCACGCCTTCTGTTTCTACTAATGTACATAATTATTATAAAATCATGTCCGGACCTGAATGTGCTCTTCCCCGGCCGATGGCCCGGGCCACACCTGATCAGTGTATATTATGCTAGTTGCCAGCATGTAGATGTAATGCGCCCCTTGCCCGAGTGGTTCCCACTGAACTAATGCCTTTTGCACGACCGACTTGACTGATAAGAGGCCCGCAGAATGATGTATGTTTTCCAACGCGCAAAAACGCGTCTCCATTACTTCTGTGAAAACATGAGTGCTCCTGTTTGGGAAACACATAATTCGTTCTTTGTTCACTGAGTTCGCAAGGTAGATCCGGGACTGAGGCGGCAGCTGCGGCTGAAGGCCATACCGATGTGATGTGATGTGTATGATGGGAGTCCAGCTCTGAGCTGGTGTCGAAAGCCCAGAAGAGACAAAGACATTACATGTGATCGTGTTTTCACCAGAACCTATATATTAGCGGGGCGGGGGTGTGTACGATTGCACTGACAAATGAGGCCATAGCGGGCCGGATGAGACTGAGACAGAGTCAAGTTATGCAGCCTAAGGCAAAGTATGCTGACAATTGTAACATGCAGCTACAGCACAGTTCCGTGAAAAAACTGAAGGGGGTGGGGGTCCCTCTCAGCGTCCCATCCGCTTTTCCCTCTCATCAATCACTATTCGCAGAAATAGATCATCGACTCAGTGCTCAATTCAAGTAAGTAAACCGAACGGACGGATACCGACATCGGATGAGCACGGTACTGAAATATTAAAGTTACAATGATACGTTTGTCTCGCACAGAACAACCTTGTGGAAAAGTTATCAGCGAATGCGTTTAATCCCGTGCATCAGAATCAGTCACGTGGGTCACAATATCATGTACTATTATAATAGCATATCGGAGACCACTGTGGTGACCCGGGTCGGCATCTATGTTTCCGGCTAGAAGCTTGCCGCTCTGTGACGGTGTTTTGAGCTAATCATTCTTTGGATGCGGGCCGAGGACCAGCCAGACGGCGGCGCTGGTTGGTGGCTATTTTTTAAAGACTCGTTCCATTAAGCTGTTGTACAGTAATACAGACTTCAACATAAGTCAAGGACCACTTGCATATCAGTTTGGCTAAAATTCATGGAAGATGTCCGTGCAGCACATGGTGGTTTTTTTTTTTTTTTTTTCAGCTTCAGCAAGCTTTGCAGGATGCATTGTTAACCCTTTAACACTTTCACAGCAAAAAAAATTTGAAAGATTCCTTGATCTCTATTTTTTGTGAATTCTTAAAAATTAGACCTGTCTGTCAAGGTGGTCCTTGGCGTATGTTGAAGTCTGTAGAAGTGTACCAGTATGCCAAAGAAAGTCCTTAGTTTTTCTAATAAAATTATTAGAAGCCGCAGCTGAAGTGATAACTTGAGAAACGATGACAATGGCCAAAGCGGAATCATCAGTCAGTCTTCCTTTGGCAAACAGCATCAGAGCTTTGTAAGCGGCAGTACTTCCCCTCAGGGTTCATGACGCATATTGAGACTTTAATGAATTTTACGTCGTTGTTTTCTCAAATAATTGGAATCAAAACTGACGGTTTCACATTTACACAGGTGTAAATACCTGCATAGGTTTCGACTGAGTTTCAAGATCGTTCACGTCAAAAGTGCCGGCATATTTTATCCAGTACGGCCGGCGCCAGCAAAAAAAAAAAAAAAAAAGGACCCTGTTCGCGATAGGTGTTTTCCTCAGTCTAATCAGTTTATCTGCACTAACTACATACACACTGACATGGACCAGGACGAAATCAATAGAGTGAACATGGCTGTGTTGTTGCCTTGGACTGACGTCAGGGGTGCCGGCTGACGCAGCAAAAGTCTAGTCACTGCAGAATACCTGCTCGCAAATAAACGGCCCAGATCAACAGCGCAAGGAAAATCCAAACGCCCTACTCAACGAAAGCCGTTTCTGAGAAACTGACAAGACCGGCCGTTAAATGTTTGCAGTCGAGTCAGGAAGATTCGATTCAGTCTTTTAGATTCACACGCCTCCGTCCACCTCAGTGGTTGTACATCAATAACGGGAAAGCGGCATTGTCCAACACCGACGGTGACCGAGACTACTGAATAATATAATCGTAATGCGGCATGGGGCTTTCCGTTTTAAGTGGAGCGGGTCAGTAGCGTAGGCGCAGCACTGAAACTAATTCAAATGGAACTGACAGGACTGACTACACTGATTCAATGTCAGCACTGAGACGTCTTATCAATGTCGCGATTGATCAGCGAGGACAGTATACTAAAATAACACCGGCCGACCGTCCCGGCCCGCGGCAGTGCACACGCAAGGGCTTATCAATGCAGGTATGCGGACAAACGGTTTTTCTGAGAAACAACCCGCCTATGCACACCGACTGCGCAAACTGTAGCAGGTGTTACGTGATACGTCTGCGGGCGAAGTGACTACTGCCGCCACAGTGACCAGGTGGAGGATCACATTCAGTAACATAACACGACTGTGTTGAGCTGCCTTGATTATACATGTCCATCCGCGTCAGCTCTATAGTTGCAGATTACGGCAACACTGACAGAAACTTGAGTCAGTGCGGTGTATACTGAACTGACGGTCAGTATACCGTCTCAGTTGTGCTCAGCCTCGGTGTACTGTATGGATCTTTCGTGTTACGTGTCAGTGCCTTGAGGTTCAGTGGCATAAACTGCTATGATCATCGTGTGTACCCACAGTCCCGGTGCAGCTGCCGAGGCATTGTGTTTATAAGAAGGGAAGGTTAAATATACAGACCGCTCTGTATAATGCCTCTCTGATGCGGCTCCAGATGCCCCAGTGACTTGTTGGCTTCACCCGCGGCTGGGGGCGGCTCTACGGCGGCCGGTCAGTTCTGGAGGTATTCAGCCTGACCTGCTTCTCGGTTTGAAACAAATGAATAATTATCTCATTGAAACCAGAGACAGAGAAGGAAACTGAGACTATATCCGAGTCATCTGTTCAAACAGTCATAATTCTGATCGGTTTTCAGTTGCCGTCAGTCACCGGCACCCGCGACTGAAGCGCGCGCCCGGCGGCGGCGATCGGTGCCCGGCCGGCGATGCCGATAACTGGGCTACTCAGTACTGAAAAGTTAAATGCCTCGCACTCTGGACCATCATACTTTTTAAGTCAGTCTGGTGAATAATATTATGATGTGGTAGTGATGTGATGTGTTCAAGTTGTTCGGGGCCAAAACTGCACTGACTGGAAAGAAAAGAAAAAAAAAAATAACACCACCGATTTGGTTACTGACCGGCCGCCGGGTTCCGCAGTAGCTGGTGTGTAACTCTACATAAATACCCAAACAAAAGACTGACTGACCGCATTTCGTTAACTTCACTTGGCCGGCCGGCGGCTTGCGACTGAAAACTGACTGACTCCGGGAGCAGTAATTTGAGTGACGCTACCCGCGGTCATTGGCGGTCCGGTCCGGCTTTTCATAGTCAGTCGCAGCGTTACGATCCCGTCAGTTACCGCGACTGTCTCAGAGTTACCGCGACTGTCGCAGTGCCGGCTGACTGCTGAGTCAGTGATAAGCTTAACCTATTGTTTGTTTTCTTCAATCATTGCCGTGCCGGCGGGCCGACCAACGCAGCTCAATCAGTTACGTCAGTCACCGGCGACAGTTCACTACTGAAGCTGATGATACTAGTTCAGTTTCATATTCGTCTCAGTTCTCAGAGTCCTGGTCATTCCAGACCGGCCGGCTCATGGGGCACTGATATCACTGAGATGCCGTCCGGGAAACCGCGATCTCGATTCTGTCCGCTGTAATTACTCAGTCAGTGACAGATTGTGATCGCACTCAATACTGATCAGTAAACCACTGAGGGGCTGAGCTGGTCCGGTCAGCACAGCGGCAGGGGCACTGAAAATCAGTAAAACTCGCGCACAAAGCAGACAACGCCGGCAGTAAACACGGCACGGCCAGCTTCTGAACTTAGCACTTAGTTTTCAGTGATAGAGATGGAGCCGATCATGAAACCGGGCAACTAATGAAGTGGACTTCATGTCAGTTGGTACTCATGCAGTGGCCACGCGGCATCTGAAGAGCAGGCTGGGATTCAGTGAAAGACAGCGACACTAAGTGCGGAACTTCCCGCTCGGTAGCATGTCAAGTAGGCTCGGTACGTGGCTTGCGCAACACAGCGCTAATTGTTCCCGACAATCATACGTCAACCTCTTGTAATTAATTTTATGGGGGCCGGACTGGCAGCTGACTTGACCGGGGGGGGGGGGGGGGGGCGTCATGAAACTATGCGCGGTTTATAACGGATCTCCGTTTAGGAAGCGGCCCATGCCCGTCGGTTATTTTGGATGCTGAGGCTCACGACTGAGCAGTATTTCTTTGACAAGCCGGCTCGATCTGCAGCACAGACATCCTACACTTGACTGGCATTACAGCAGCACAGCTTCGGCGGCATTTGAGATCAGTAGATCAGCCGAGCAAACAGAAAACAGCGGCCGGGGTTTACCCCCCAAAACACCCCTTCCCTAGCAGCGGTTGGAAAAGGACACACCACCACGAGCCGAGCGCGTTCAACCGTTCACCCGCCCGCCCGACGAATGCTCGGTGTGTGTGTGTGTGTGTCGCGTCAGCACACTTCGCGCGTGTTCTTTCACGGCTGTGCCTGTGTGTAGACGAATAGCCGGCCGCGGTTCTGTGTGTGTGGAGGTGAAACCGCTTTACTTGTTTTGTCTGTGTCGCAGTTTACATGTGGCGGGGGGACCAGATACTCTGTTCGCGTGCTGATATTCTTGTGAGCGGACATACAGACTTGAAAGTCGAGAGTAGTTCTGATGCTCCTGATGGCGATGGGACGTCGGCCATCTAGAACTTTTCGAGTTCGGCGAACAGAGACCACCACAGCCTGAGGTGTGTGGCTGAACTAGTTGGCATGACCGTGTGATTTGGTGTGGATGAAGGTACGCCAGGCGTCAACGATGGGGTCATCCATGTGGGTGGTTTTGGCTGTCACTACCTTCCTGCTTTATGGAAGCCCACCTGTGTCAGGTAAGTTGAGAAACTTGGCTGTGATGTGAGCTGCATGTCAGTGACGCCCTGTTACACTAGGCCGATGATAGCGGCTAGGCGGTCTGCATTCCCCGAATGTGATTGTGACACAGAATGTACACTGATAATACACACAAGTACATTAGTAAAACACTCGATCTGCGTAGTGCCATGAGTGTCACTACTGAGAGTACTTAGGTAATGGTAGGATGATAGACTGCTTTGTGTCGTAACAGGCGATTACGAAGTCAGCTTACCTGTATGTAAAGTGTTTTTCTGGCCGTGTGTGCTGACCTGAACCTAGGTGCGCGTACACTTGATCAACTGGCCTTATTCAGTTCTAGTACTCCCACTGTGACCGGCTTCCCCGTTTATTTCTTTCCATCGATTTGAGCCACTGAGTGACAGCGCCAGACTGATTTAAATTTCTGTCGATTCAAGCCACACACACACACACACACACACACACACACACACACACCCTTTGCCCCTCAGTCACGGTACCCATGAAATGCGTGACTGATGCAGAGTACAGTCAACTTGCATTTTCTGCGTCAAGTAATTGACAGTTTTATAAATTAATACTCTGATCAACTGACCGCCAAAACAAAGAGTAAGTGACCAGGAACCTCTTTCTTTATGCCGGAACGAACGTGAAAGTCTGAGAGTCCGAGTCAGTACCCAGCCGGTTCAGTAATAACTCATTTTAAACGAGCCCTTGACTGAGTAGTGTGAATGTACGTGTAGAACAAACTAAGACTTTTAACGCGTACTTGTACTGATTGTTCCGCAACACGCTATACATATCACTCGCCCACCTTATCGGTGTAGCTGGTGACCAGCAAATTAACTACCTGGTGCGCAGTTGACAGTAAAACGTTGCCTTGCGCCTTGCGTGTAGGCCGGCGGGAGCGCAAGTTACGGTTGGGACAGTGATAAGGAAAAGATCAGAACGCATTGTGCAACGTAACGCAGACACACACAGGTCGTGTTTGCTGAAGAGAAAATGGCCGCGTAACTCACAGTGTCCCCTTTTACATGTTTAATCAGTCGCCGTTAACAGTTAACTGGGTCAGTCAGCACCAGGTAAAACTGATAGTAGAAAGCTTAAAGGAAATAGAGTGGGAAGAGAACTGTTTGATTGGCCGACGTGTGGTGTTACTTTCAGTTTCATTTGTCATTTATAAATTAAAGTGAATGCCATGCAGTGTAACGAGCTGCTTTCACACACCAAACACTGAAAAAGTCACTGGCAGAGTAGATCAAACAGTGTCAGTGTTGCAGGAGTTAAGGGTGAGACAAATTATATTACAAATATTTATCCTGGCATGCTACATGTAGAAACATGAGCTGACATTTTGGGTACACAGTATTCATGAATTCTGATCTTTTTACAGTGTGTGTGTGTGTGTGTGTGTGTTGTCGGAGCTAAGGGTGACATCAGTAGAAATGCAAATATATACTGGCATGTGTCATATACATGTACTGACATTTTGGGTTTGATTATTTATGAATTATGGCATTTTTACAGTGTGTGTGTGTGTGAGAGAGAGAGAGAACGAATGAACGAACGAAACTATTTCACAAGGATAAAAGATTAGGTGCGCAGACCTTTTTTCGATCTTGTCCGTCCTTGCTAAACTATATAAATTTGGAAAACTGCAACTATTTCTTCACACACACACACACACACACACACACACACACACACAGACAGGAGAGAGAGAGAGAGAGCCGAATTAGGGGAACAGGGAAATGGGTAAGTTCAAATAAGGGGGTTATCAAATGTCGACTCGGCCGCGGGAAAAGGGTAGGTTTCACCTGACGTTTACTTTGCACCGCAAATGACTCATGTTGTGAAAGGGGAAAGCTTCCATGTCGCCGATCTATTTGCGCACTTTCGGTGTTCTGACATGCGCCAGGGAAGTTCAGTACAGGCTGAGAGTCTCCTGTCTTTTTCAGAATAATAATAATAATAATGAGCATTGTATAGGCGCTTTACCCAATTTCTTGAATCGGCTCAAAGCGCCGCGAACTGAACCCAACACGCACGCTCACGTGAATCACACGCATTCTCTCACACGCTGGACATAAACACATTACAATCACGTGGTGCGAAGGGTCAGCTCAGCTATTTAAATTTCGGAATTTAGAATTGCATTTTATTTTTCAAATTTGGTGGGCTGAACATTTCCAAAAGGACACAAATGAAATCAGTCATTTCTAGTAATGAGTCTTTTACTCTTTCTCTTTCAATCTGCTGAAGATTGTGTCGCTGATAGTGGTTGTGCGCTATGGAGAAAATTTTCTTTTCAAAGACTCTGGTCTTGGTTTAAGGCATTATTCTTGTTGTGGTGCTGTTCAACCTCCCGGCTGGGGCCAAATATTTGTGCTGGCCTTTTTCTTGTTGCCCCATGTTTGATATCACCCATTCGTGGTGCAAAAGGATGTTCAATTATCACTCACTCACCCACCCACCCACTCCAAGTTCACCGGTTTTGATTTAGTCTCAGAATACCAACAGGGTCAAAACATGCCAAGAGGACAAGCGTTTTGTCCATTGTTCTCTTGTATGTGTTTTCTGCCTTTTAGTTTTGTTGTTGTTGTGTTTTAAAACACAATGGCAGTCCTTTTAGTACTGATTTGTAGTTCTGATAACTTTAGATGTTTTGTCGACCTGTGGGCAAAGGACTTACGCATATATATCAGGCGCGTAGGAAGATGCTGAGAGGAAGGGGGGCCCACTAAGTCGGGTGAGCCATACGGCCAGGGTGAAGAAGAGGGGGGGGGGGGGGAGGTGTGTGTGTGTGTGTGTGTGTGTGTGTGTGTGTGTGTGTGTGTGTGTGTGTGTTGACTGCCAAGGATTGTGTCCTGCGACAGCAGAGCAGGGGGAGGGGGGGGGGCACCACTGGTGGGCCCCCTCACCTCTTATCAAAAGCAAGGGGGGCCCAAAGATATTCGGGCCCCCCCTTCCAAAAATCGAACGGGGGCCTGGGTCCCCAGGGCCCCCGTGGTTCCTACGCCCCTGTATATGTATATATATATATATAGAATAGGAACAAAGGCGTCGCTAAAGCCGAAAACATGCGCTCAATCAGGTCAATTTGAAAGTAGGGGAAGTATATAATTATTTGAATCTACTACTAATTTTTATGAGTATGGCACACTCCTCTTGGTGTCGGAAGAAGGCATCTTGTGTCCTTTCCTGAACTGTCTAGACAGCACTGGACTCTGATCGCACAGGAGTATAATGAGGGCATTTGTTCGTACAAGACATCACCAACTGGCCGAGAGAGAGAGACAGAGAGAGACAGAGAGAGCATGTACTAGCGCAGTACGCACACGCACTTGATCTGACTGGACTCTTTGTGGTTGCTCCCTATTCTTAGGTCTTTCTTTGTCGAATTTTGTATACATGTCCTTTAAATAACCACAGACTGACTTGTAGGACTCAGTGAGGAGGAGGAGGACACTGGAATGCCAGCTGGGGAAGTTGTGAATGGGATTGGCTTGACAAACAGACGGACTGGAGCAATTCTGTTAGCTCTGGTTTTCTTCTGTGCATACTTTCAGAGATAGGTAGTATACATGTGTGTATGTATGCCCCAGAAACTTTACATAATTTATGCCCATGACGTAAGTTAGCATCCTCCATAATTAGCATCCTCCATGTTGAATGGTTGGAAAATGTTTTCATCTGAACTGAAATGACTCCAAAGTTAATTTGCTACTTCAGTTCAGTCCGTTGCGTTCATGTAGTCTCAATGATTAGTATATTGACGCTTTGGGCATTCTCAAGTTACTTCTGTAGTTCTCCTGGTCATCCTGAATTTTTGTTTTCGCAAAGTGCGCGTTCTCTCCCTCGTCGGCTGACAAAGTGTTGACATTCTGTAGAAGACAAAACGTTGTGCAGAAAGAACCCTTCCTCTCCAGAGTCCAAAATTTCATTTCTTCTTCATGTCTGTCTGTCTGTCTATCTCTCCCTCCCTCCCTCACACACACACACACACACACACACACACACACACACACACACACACATTCATTGCATTTAGAAGTTCCTTAAAGGTACATGTCATTTTCGGTTTCACTCCCTGAGCTCACACAGTACAAAGGAAACAAAAAGTTCGAGTGCACTGTGAATTGTTTGATGGATCGAGGCACTGGCCAGCTGAGCGCCTGCCGAGAGAACCAGTGGAATGTTTTCCCATTATTATCGCCAGTACTTGCGGTCCTCACCGTATGTTTTGTTTGGGCTGGGTTAGGGACGGATGGGAGGACTGGAGGGGGGAGGGGGTACCGTAAGCGATGCCATATGACCTTCTTCCGGTGTCCTATCAAGGTCTGGTCATGCCTGCTGCGTGCCCTTGTTTTTGTATTGTTTCGTCAGTTCAGAGCGGACCACAACAAAGTAGCGGCGACAGACGCATTCAGTCGAGTTGTTGTGGTCTGCGTAAGGGGTTTGGTTCAAGCTCATCAGCACTCCCTTGTACATTTGTCAGTTGGATGGTTCTGCTAACGTCGGTGTAGGCCTAAAATAGGCTGCGCTGAATTTACGTTTACATATATACATGTAATTATGTGTATTCAATTTCGCTTTGGTGAAATGGTGATTTCATAAAAAGACAGGTCACTTTTGCGTAGTTCAGTGGTAACTCCGCAGCCACATGAACGGCTGCATCCCCGGCCGGGGTTGCAGTGGTAGCAAATTATAGCTGATTAAAAAAAATGTTGTTACATACTGTTAATTAGTCACATTTACGCAGTGATTTCCAAAGCATAAACCACCATAAATTAGTCATAGTTACGCAGTTATTTGCAAAACATGAACCACCACTATATAAACGTTCCTTTTTTTCTTCTTTTTTAAACTGACTTGAGATTGCTTTGACGTGAGCCTGCAGTATTTCTTAGCGGCATTTTATACCGCTACATGTAATAGGCAGTTCACCTTGTACGTTTCATCAACCGATAAATAAAGATTTACAACGCACTGCTACGTAATATGATACGATAATGTTATGACCTTGAGCGCAGGTCATGGTGACACGATAAGACTTTACCTGAGTCAGGTGGTGAACTTCTAGACTCAAGCTTGATTTTAGCGCTCTCAGCTTGCGGCTTATCTGGTGCATTTTAAACTGCACCGAGGCATAAACTGAAATTATGTTCATGCATACGTTTGCACACCATGTGTACCCAGATTATCTCACCAGAACACCATGGTATTTTTCTGTCTCATTAAAATTCTTCCCCGATCCCAGGGTATCCCGGGGATCCAACAAGCAAGTGTTCGTGCATGTACTGTACATATACAACTTCATGCAGGGTCTGGTTGTGTGCACAGTCTCTGATAATCAGATGCATGGCTATTCTGTCGGCTTTTGTTTCCTGTTCCAAGTGTACACACTGATTAGGCTCCATGTGTGTGTGTGTGTGTGTGAGGGGGGGGGGGGGGGGGGGTCAGTGGTGGAGGAAACAGGATTTTTTTTTTTTTTTTTTTTTTAAGCTGGGGATGGTGAGAGGGGGCAGACTGTACGCAGTGATTAGATCCGATCGGGTCAAAATTTGCACTGACGGCCGGCCGAACTGACATGAGCAGCGTCTGCCGGAAAACTTGACACCGTGCTGGTTGACCAACTGAAATATGATATGAAAACTTCAAATCACCCACCCACCCCATTTATAAGAGGAACTGAGTTTCTCTCTGTATCTTGATAGTCTAGTCCATGTGTCCATGATAGTCTAGTGCGTCATGTTTCGTAACCGACAGCCTCAGTCTGCTGCGAACAAAGCCCAGTCAGTTTTGCACGTGCTCCCTCTTCGTGACCGTTCATTGTGGAGGCTATGGCATCCAGCGAGGGAGAATGTTTGCCATCTGGTCTGGTATCACACCTTTTTTTTTTTCTTTTTTTTTTTTGGTTGGCAGAAAAAGCTTTTAGGTGCCTGGCCAACAGGCACGTTGGCGAACTGAATATCGAGCTCTCAGAGCGGCAGAGATAAAAAGAGTCAGTTGATCCGGGGATCTAGGGTAAAGGGGAATGGGATGAGGTGCCAGGTCACCGTGTATGTATTAGTGTCAGTTCAGGAGTGTGGGGTTTTCCGCCAACAACTTCATACAGATCCGACTGGGTTTTTTGTCGGAGGGACTTTCCCAGACAGATGTGTATGTTGATGTATTTGTAAAGACGATTATGTTCAAGTTATCAGTGAGGACGTGGTGCTGGCAACGTCGGTGCACTGTGCCGCATACTGGATCCGCCATCCCCCCACCCCCACCCCCTCCCAACACACACACACACACACACACACACACACACACACACACACACACACACACAGAGGCCTCAATCAGTGTGTGTGTGTGTGTGTGTGTGTGTGTGTGTGTGTGTGTGTGTGTGTGTGTGTGCAGATACAAGTCATGTATTGTCAGTAGTCAGTTTGGTAGGGTGATGTTCATGTTGAAGCCACTGCAGGTAAGTCGTGACTGAGCATACTGACTAACGACCTGCTGCTCTCTTAGAATTTGTTTGTTTTATTAACCTTGGCTGCTCCAGACATCGGTGAACTCTTCGCCTGCTGTCTTGTACTCGCCAGGATGATGTTTGGTTAGACAGTTACGTGAGACCAGAATATTAAACTAATGGATTGATGAATGGATAGGAACTGGATGCCCAAACTGACGCTATCGCCTTCAGCTTGAAGACATACGGGAAAGTCCCAAGTTCCGATAAACAGACCGGGGGGGGGGGGGGGGGGGGTGATACCAGAGATGGATTGCGGATGAGTGGTGGTAGTGGTAATGCGTGCATGGGGTGGTGAATTCCAGTGTGACGGACTGCACATAAATAAATCTGGATTTGGGCTGGGGTGGTGGTGGTTAGGAGGGGAAGGGGGGGGGGGGTATGGGATACAGAACGTTCGATCCAAAATCTTCAGCCAATGGAAGTGATGCACAACTGTCAGCACTAAGTCAGTGGACACTGAGAGTATGACAACTGAGTCAAGTCAGGTTTCAACATTTTGCTGATTAAAAACCCCATAGTGATGCGGGTACACAAGAGAGCATGCATACTTTGTCAACTGAGTATAATTGCTCTCTGTGTACATGAATCTAGCTATAGTTACATACAAAAAGCCCAACATGGCTTTGAGAAGGGAACAAAGGGGGTACTGGGGCACAGAGTCTTTCAGGGGAAACCCGCCGAAAATGGACTGCACTCTGGAGTCTACAAAGGGGGAAGAGGAGAGAGAGAGAGAGAGAGAGTCAGACTCGGACTGATTTTTACAATGGAGTGAGCCAACTGATCACGTCAAAACATTGCAATAAAAACATCACAAACAAACACCAGCAAATACAGTCCAACACGGCTTTGAGAACAAATAGGGAACAGAGGAGAGAGAATCAATGAACCAATGAAACTCTATTTTACAACGGTAGAGGCAGTTGCTGTCAAGTAGTCTGTTTTCATATCTGCTGTTGCTGTAAACTACTATTAACTGACTAACAAAATAAGGAATAAAACAAGAAAAACAAACTGACAGATAAATGCACAAATAAAACAACAACAAACAAACAGCAAGCAAATGTTGCAAACACACACACATACACAATGCCTATTGATTTCAAGTGCACACAAAATTAAAAAAAAAAAGGAAAAAAGTCAGTAATAATAATTAAACACGAAAAGAGAGGTACAAAATAGCAGACGAACAGTCGGCATGCACTTAATCAGACAAAATTACTAAAATGTAATATACCAGTGTTAAAAGTGAAGAGAGAGAGAGAGAGGGGGGGGGGAGGGAGGGATGGAGGGACCTGAATGGGCGATAACTGTGTGTAACGGTAATCAGACAAACGTGTAAACAGATCACCATGACCATCAGCACTGCTGGCTGTCAGGTTGCCAGCCCTAGACTGAATTAATCATTTACCATCAAGCAGGGAAGTTGTGAAACGCTTGCTCCTTCTTATCTTATGCGCTGCAGGTTGTGCTAAATAAAAGCTTTTTCTGGAACGAAAGGGTAAAGAATTTGCACCAAGAGAACGGCATCAAATATCTCCCCGCGCGACGTTCAGTGAGGAAGCGAACTCTGAGAACAACCTGACGCATTTTTTTTTCAGACACTGAAAAGAAATAGGAAGAGAGAGGGGAGAGAGAGAAAACACACACACACACACACACACACACACACACACACACACACACACACACACACACACCAAAGAAATAGGATGGGTTCTCATGGGGAGTGAGAGAACACACACACACACACACACACACACACACACACACACACACACACACACACACACACACACCAAAGAAATAGGATGGGTTCTCATGGGGAGTGAGAGAACACACACACACACACACACACACACACACACACACACACACACACACACACACACACACACACACAGAGTACAGACTGTCGGAAGCGATGCCAGAACTGAAGGCCTTTTGCCAGTTGGTAAGCCTGTTGCTATCTCTGTGCTAAGGTCTCCATATTTTGGGCCCGGCTGACGTTCACAACTCTTGGCTGTAAAGGTCCGATTTATAGGATCGCCAACTTTCTATTTTTATAGACGACGTCATAAAATGCGGAACTAAATACAGCACTAGCAAAACGGGTTTCTACCAGTCAAAGGGGATGCAACCATCTGTCAGTGTGCTACTGGGGAAAAACTCTCAGCATAGAGAGAGAGATGTAAAGGGTAACAGGGTGGGGGAGCGGGTCAATGAGATAGATAAGGTGGACGCTGTTCAGCTGATTCCCAAACAGACGCCGGAAAGAAACAACAGACGTTGACTGACAATTTCTGTCTGGTGGCCACATCAGTGAGTTGATTTGGGCTCCACAAAAGAAGAAAATTACCTTCAGTGCCGTGGCGGTCGATGGAAACGGTCGATGGAGAATTTGGTGCAAAATATCATTATAAACGGAAATCACGGCTGGTACAGGTGTATCGGTCAGTCACTTAAACCATCGAGGCAATGGCTTATGACTGAGCCTGCTGTTTTCGGTTGAGGCCGTATTGCTTAGTGTATCTGCGTTCGGCAGCTACAGGCTTTCTCAAATCCAGCCGAGTGCATGCTTTTCAGAGATCTGAAATGACGTTTAACAAGTACTCCCGGAGCTGCTCTCCCGCTGTTTAAGTGTAGTCAGAATGACGGAGGGTGTAAGAAAATAAACTGAACACGCAAACAGAATAAAAAACACAAATAAACAAAAAACACAATAACACACACACACACACACACACACACACACACACAAAACTGAGACACAAACAGATACACCCCCCCCCCCTTGCAAAAAAAACCCCAACCCAACCCCCCCCTCCCCCCCCAAATTTGCTTTGCTCTAGGATCAGGTCGGTAGAGTGGGAGGTTGGGGTGGTGAAGGTGGGCGGGAGGGGGGGGGGGTACTGTAGGATATGGCAAAACCTTGTAAGCTAACCGGAGGGCAATGTGCCAAAGAGACCAGGCTTTACAGTCCACCGTAATGGTACCTCATCAAAAGTCGCCTTGCCCCAGGCACAAATCTACCTACCCAGCCTCTGCCTGTGACTGATGCTGTGATGGACGGGCTCGGTGAGTTATTGGATGGCCGTTTCTAATGTTTGGAACAGACAAGGGTGTAGTCGAACGAGTTTACCTTGCAGCTTCCTGATCGTGGGACAGGTGCTGGTTAGGTGATGGGCAGATACGGGGTAGAGGTGTTTGGAATATACACGCGCGGTGTATATATACCTCCTTCACCCTTGCCTCCTCGTCTTCTTTGTTTCTTGCCTCGCTGACTGGCACCGTATGTCAGTTTCAGTCTGTGAGGAGAACACCAGCACGGATGCAGTCGTAGCACTTGGAGTCTTGAAAATATGCCGTGCTCACACAAAACACGTTGTTTGGTTGATTAAAAGGGTCAGTATTGGAGTTTGTACTTTTGTTCCGTGGTTTTTTTGTTGTTTTTTTTTGGTGGTGCTCAAGTTGAAGGGTGGGTGAGAATGGGGGGAAGAGGGATCTTCACAGGAAATATAAATGTTGGAACTGCACACACACACACACACACACACACACACACACACACACACACACACACACACACACACACACACGCACGCACGCACTGTACACACACACAAACACACACACACACACACACACCAGACACCAAATTTCGTGGAACAAATGGCGATTGGGTTTTGGGACGGAAGTTTGTAAGCTCTGTGTGTGTGTGTGTGTGTGTGTGTGTGTGTGTGTGTGTGTGTGTGTGTGTGTGTGTGTTGGGGGAAGGGGATGAGGGGAGGGATGTGGGTGTCAAGAAATGAGCGCTACATTAAAAGAAGTCGGTTGTATCTGGAGCATATTGAAGGAATTTCTCTTCTGACTGTTCTCTATAATGTGACTGACGACGGGGTTCCAGCTGCGGACTGAATGGCGGCCGGGTCATGACCGTCAGTTATGTTAGCCACGCGTCTGGCCCGAGCACGCAATCTGATGCATATCCTGACACATGTAATGATGTACTTAACAGTGCAGTAGCTGTGCTGTCTGCACATGTGTCGTATGACGCAGAACGTCTACCTCAGATTACACTGCAATATGCGGTCTCCCACTTTCCCTCGAGTAACCAGAGTGTACTGACAGACTACACTATAGTCCGTGCACGTCGGCCGGGAAGGGGTACTTTTTGAGTGCGGCGAGGGTACTGGAGTGCCGAGGCTTACATCCGTATGGCAAGGCACTCCTGCTATACGAATATACTGTTCCCCTGGCAGACTACAGACACATTCACGCCACTACCTATCGCTACTACGTGCTCCTCAGTGACTGAATGGAGCCGGGATAGCCGAATGGTAGAGCGTTAGTACAGTACTAGGCATATTTAGTAGGACTTCGTAAGGAGGACTTCGCTGAGCAGCGTAACCCATTTACATGTCAGTTAGGCACGTTAGCTAATCGCAGCGCGTTAGCCGCTCGCGGCATCTGCCGCGTAAGCCAAATTGACATGCAAATGGGGTACTCTGCTCAGCGAAGTCCTCCTTACGAATTCCTACTAAATATGCTAAGACTCTCGGTGCTCGGGTCATGTCGTGAGTTCGAATTCCGGCCGGCTGGGGCCAAATATTTCTGCTGGCCTTTTTCTCTGGCGTTGCCCCGTCTTTGATATCACCCATACGTTGTGGAAAAGTACGCTAAGCTCCTATACACCCAACCCACCCTCTCGGTGACTGAGGGAGTGCGACAGCAGTTCACATGTTTACGAAAAGCAACGAGGGCTTTACTCCATTTCATTTTTTCTTTTCTTTGGATTACGGCTGAGAGCCCGTTTTTCTCTCCCATTGTGACCGCTGGCCGTACCAAATCGCATTCTCCGCCTGCTGAATGTATTTGTTTCTCGCTATCAGGACGTTGCAGGAGCGTTGGTTAAAAACTGCACTGGCCCCTTCAGTAACCCTGGAAGTTTCGAAGTCGAAGGCGATACTGTTACTGTCGCTTTAATCTTCTTCTTTCTCTCTCTCTCAGTTTTACACTGCTTTTTAAAAAAGTTCTCACTATGATTTAGGTTTTGTGACTACGGTTGGACTGAGCGTTTTCTCATTCAGCGAATCCCCGCACACACACACACACACACACACACACACACACACACACACACACACACACACACACAAACCCGAAAGGAAAGAAAATAGAAAAGGTGCTGACGCTGTGGAGAAATGGGGCGTGTGTAGACGCACAGCAATTGTTTGTTGGTCTTTAATCCGAACACACGTTTGCCTGTCTCGACCCTCGTGGAACTGCGTGCCAAAACAACTACTCCAGTTGTTGAATTATTCCACGCCTAACCCCCCTCCCCTACTCCCCCCCCCCCTTTCCCTCCTTCATCACCCCGATTACCTGCCCCATCTTAAACCTGGCTTTGTCTTTTGTTGTTGTCAGTTTCCTGGTTCGGCATGCCGCACACAGACACTGAGAGGGTTAAGGTTGAGAGGGATGGCTGGGTGGGGAGGGGGGGGGGGGAGGGGTAGGAGTTGGAGGTGGGTTGGATTCCCAACTGGGAATTCTTGCTTTCACGTTCAGGTTACTATTTTGGATGTCTACGTAAAACTCTTCGTCATTTTGGCAATACATTTAGCACATACCTCATGCTAATACAAAGACTGATGTGGTTTTCGGTGTGTGACAGTTTTATGTCAATCACGAGTTTATGATACGGGCAATCCCATTGGGTATTACCGGAAAATTAGGGACATTACCACTGGCCTCGTACTGCAAATTGAGCCGCCATTACCTCATTATGCGAGTGCCGAGTCAGTAGTCAGTAGAGTAGGCTACTGACCTATCTGGCAGTGCCGGACTGACAGCGTTAAAACACGCCGAGCTGCTACGCTCGGCTGACATTTTACTAACATCACCTTTCAGTACACGGTTTAGAGATAAGAGAGTTGTGAAAAAAAGAACATAGGTCCTTCGTATTTATCTCAATAACTGAGGAAATTTGGTTAAAGATACACTCTTTTTTGTCACGTAGTCATTGTTCACTGAGTCCTCAGTTTTCGTCGAACTTTCCTTCCGCTGAATTCATTAGGTGTACGAAAATGGCTCCACGTGAAGTTACCATCGAAACTTGAATCGCAGGCGACTGAGATACTATCAAAGACTATACAGGCAGTGCTGTGTGTATAGTCTTTGATACTATACGCACTGTATAACTAACACTCCCGCATTCAGTATTTCTCCGCGGCGAGTGTAAACTGATTCACTCGGCCTAGAACTGCTCTTTTCGAGTGTTTACTTGCATTATATCAGTGTAATCTGACCATAACATGGGAGGAACATAACTGAGTGACGCAAGGAAGAGACAGCTTGGCTATAGGAGAAACAGGGTTGAACAACGAACAAAGAACTGGTGTCTGGCTTCAGGCAAGAGTGGATGTAGGTTCGGCTCAGGGGCCAAATGGTCATTTCCTGCTCTGCCGTTCCTCAGTGAAGCCTTTGGTGTTCTCTGCATGGTGGACTTTGGCTTTGACTTCGGTCGCAACTTGCGAGACAGTTTTAAGAGAGACGAGTCAGCTTCTCCAAACTTACCGGCACCGACGTGGGCAGCATATGGTGTCAAATATTGATACCGTTAAAATACGCGCAGAATTTTTGCTTTCTCTGGGTCGATCTTATATGGGTATGATCCAGAACATACGTCTACTGACCGGCCACTGACTCAAACCACAAGGATCATCATTGAACATTCTGAGGCAACCCTTTCCTGTCACCACTCACCCACTCACTCGCTGTCTTTTGCGAGATCAGTCACGCAGTAGTTTAACATCTTTTCAGTGGAAACACTGACCTTTTTGGGGGGACCTTGGGGGTTGCCCATCGTAAGGTACTACGGTAGTAGACCGGCAGCGTTATTTTCGTGTTTACTAGGCTTCATGAAATCAACTTATGTTTTGGAACAGTTTCACTTGTGAGTGCGCTTGTGCACTCAAAATAGTTTATCTTAATGTATAGTACACGTATTTATGCGATGTACTCTTCACGAGCGGTCTAAAATTAAATTTCTCCCACTCAGCGTTTGCGGCCGTGCCGACTGACAAGCCCGGCTCTCGCTCAGCCGGAGATGCTGTCACTGTGCAGGTATCTCATTGGTGTGATGTTACAGACACCACCAAAACCGCAGCTCAACTGAAACGATGCGTCAGTCAGTGTAAAAATCATAAATACTGGGCCTTTCAAGTTAACCAGTTTAGTTCAAAGGTCAGCCTGGTATTGCAAATATCTACCAATTACTTACTCAGGTCGTACCGCTTGCCACACCTATACCCTTGAACTTTCCTTGAAACTTCTGTTCACCTGTTAGGACTGTCACACCAGAAATGCAGTGGGTGACAGGTTTAAAGCGGTGGCCTTCTGATGCCGAGGCCCGAGCCGCTAGCAGACGACCCAACTTCATTAATTCCCGCCCCAAGGGCCGGTCGGGTCACATTGCTGTCTGTAAGCCTGTCTACTGCCTCGTGATTACTGTGAGAACAGGATCGTAAGTATAACCGACGTGGTATTTTACGGCAGAATGGCTCGCGGCGTCTTCGTAATTAGGCTGGCCATCTGTCGGACAGTATTTTTATGTAACAACTTGCACGCATATTAACTCCTGTTTTCAGCTCGCTCTCTCTCTCTCTCTCTCTCTCATGGGCCTTGAGCCTTCACTGAATAAAGCAGTTGTCATTCTCTCTCTCTCGCTCTGTCTCTCTCTCTCTCTCTCTCTGTAGTACTTCTTAGTTTTTTTGGTGTTTTTTGGTCAGTTTGTTGTTGTTGTTTTGTTTTGTTTTCTGTAGCAGGACAAGTTGTAAGATAAACAGTTACTTACATCCTTGTAAAATAAAGTTCATTCATTCATTCATTCTCTATCTCGATCAAGTTTGGCTTGTCATTCCCTTGCTATGCTCCGTTGGATTTTTTTGGGCTGTATTTTATTTTTGTTTTGCGGGTTTGTTTGTTTTTGTGGTTGTGTTGTTGTTGTTGTTGTTTTGTTTTTCTCTTCTTTCTTTTTACTTGTTGTGTTTCGTTTTCTTTCGTTTTTGATCATGTAGCAGTTCTTAGGTTTTGGGGTTTTTGTTTTCTGTAGCAAGGGCAAGTTGCAAGATAAGCACTTGCGCATAACACTTATATCCGTGTAAAATAAAGTTTAATAATTCATTCATTCATTCACTCTCTCTCTCTCTCTTTCGTGTGTGTGTGTGTGTGTGTGTGTGTGTGTGTGTGTGTGTGTGTGTGTGTGTGTGTGTGTGCCACGGTATGCGCGCGCACGCGCGCGCTAACTCAGTAACTGAAACGCCCGGAAGTCTCCAAGTTAGGCATTACGATTAGGAGTTGTCTTATTCTTAAAATGTTTCTCACTTGGCAACAGTAAACCCATCACAGACATATCATTGTGCAATGCACCATAGTTACTACATTGTAATCATTTAGTGGTTCGTGTACTTGTCCATCAAAAGCTTTTAGCCCAGTCGGCTAAGTTCGGTTTTGAAGAGGGAAATTACAGTGTGGTTTCCGCAGTCCCCAAAATCACGCCTATCTTTGTTGTTGTGGAGGAGAAACGTATCATTTCTGTCAAGCAAACGTTTGTTGTACAGTGTACTGTGTCTCGGCGGCCGAGACTGAACGGTATGGTTATCATTATGCAGACGTCTGCCACGGTATCGGTAATTAAGTAGGCGGACTTCAACTGGCTCGGTCGAGACTGCTTCCAGCATGCAGCCACTTCATTACCCACTCCCCTTACTCTCTGTGAGAGATTTACGTTGGCCATTCCAGACTGAGACGCTGCATACTTGTGGGTCTTCTCTTGTTGTTAGAGGGCGGACTGAGACTTGTGTGATGGGTCAGGTATGTACTGGCCGTCACTAGACCCATCACCGTAGTGCAGTGCAACAGCGTAGCGGCCATCCTCGTTAGCCCTTGTGTCTTTAGTATTTTCACCACTGTGTGTGTGTGTGTGTGTGTGTGTGTGTGTGCACGGTGCGCGCGCACGCGCGCGTGTGTGTGCCAGTGCGTGTGCACGCCAGTGCCGGTGTGTGTGTATGTGTGTGTGTGTGTGTGTGTGCGAGCGCGCTTGCGCTTCTGCATATGTGCATGTGTACGCCAGTGTTTGTGTGTACATCCGCCCGCATTCTGTGCCTGTGTGTGTGTGTGTGTGTGTGTGTGTGTGTGTGTGTGTGTGTGTGTGCTCTTTTACTTTTTTAGTTGTTCTTACGTAGTGTACATTGAGTGAATGTTTGTTTTTTTTCTACTTCGGTTTTAGATTGTAAGGCGCCTAGAGCTCGTTCCCCGGGGATAGGCGCCCTATAAATATTATTATTATTATTATTATAATCGACATTTCTGCAGCAATAACCACATGCACATTACTGATGCTCCGTGTAAAAGCTGCCTGAGTAAGTTCAGTAAAAATGTTGTTGGAATCAGTACACTGATGATGAAAATAGCTCAGGCAGCTCTCGAGAAATCCTCAAAGAAAACGAAAGGTCGCCGCAGAACGGACTAATCAAACACAATGAAAGAGAAACTGTCTCTTATTAAGATGTCTGGACCGCTATGAAAAGACCACCAGGGTTTTTGTTAACATGGAAATTGAAAAAGAAAGCAGACATGTCACTAGCGCACCAGCCTTCAGTCCCATGTAAAACATGCCCACCAGCCGCATCCCGACAAATGCATCACTGTGTACGAAAACCTGGATGAATGGAAGAGTTTCCCAGAGTTTCGTTCAGGTGAAACGGGGAAGAAGCCAAATTTTATCGCGTGTTTATCTCCCTTTATTGCTAACCTCGCCCTGCTCATTTAAGCTGATGCGCACACCAACTCTGTGTTAACTCTCGTCTCAACTAGGATTTGCCATTTTCCTGCATGGACGGGCCGCTAATTCACTTGACAGGAGAGGGTATGATAGAGGGAGAGGGAAATAAGAGACTGAATGATTGACAGAGGTGCTCCAGGTGAAAAGTCCATCTCTCTTATTTAGAGGTTTTCAAGAGTGAACTATATTTCTCGACAGAGATATAGTGTTTTTCGTAAGTCGCAAACATCTATACACAAAATAAAAGGAAAAAGAAAAGCTCAAACAACAGGAAAACATACCAAAACAAAACAACAAACAAAACAAAAGGGAAAAAGCACCAAGCAGACCCATGGTATGAATGCGTGCTTGAGGGTGTGAAGACGTTAGGATGACAAAATAATCTTGTCATTTCAGATACAGAGTTTTACATACAGATAATGCAAACGCTTAACTCTTTGACGACGGAGCGCAATTTCTGACACACGATTTCCTATATCGTGTCAGAATTGCGCTCCGTTGTCAAAGAGTTAATGTACAAAACATACTGATCTACTATAGTGGATCGTCCAGTTCTCTTCCCACCTCATCTTTTTCATTATTTTTGCTGATACGGTAGTTTGGAATGTCAAGCTTGCTTTCATGTTTTTGTTTGTTTGTTGTTTTTTTTAAAAGTGATTTTGAACACAGATGGTGCACTTATTAGACTTCCAGTCATAGTTGACCTTTTTGCCTTTGGCAAGGAAACAGGTTACTGGGCCCGCATGTAAAAGTCGGGGTTAGGGAGTTTAGCCACGGGTTAGAGTCTAACCTCGAACTAAACTAGCTCTAGGGTTAAATTTTCTGTTGTTTTTTGTTTAAATCAGGAAGTCCATTTCAGCAAGGTGCCTATGCCATCATAGAAGGATTTTTGTCTTTCTTTCTTTGCCTCCTTTTTTATTTAAATTTTGTTTGGGGTTTCTTTTGTCCTAGTCTGGGTTAGGCCCGTAGCCGTGGGTTAAATTAACCTCGAGTTTTACATGCGGGCCAAGGGCCCGTATGTTAAAGTCGAGATTAGGGCTTTTAGCCCTGGGCTAGAGTCTAACCTCGAGCTAAACTAGCTCTGGGGTTAAATTTTCTGTTGTTTTTTGTTTTAAATCAAGAAGCGGGCTCATTCCAGGAAGGTGCCTAAGCCGTTATAGAGGGATTTTTTCTTTCTTTCTTCGCTTCCTTTTGTATTTAGTTTTGTTTTGGGCCCATATGTAAAAGTCGAGGTTAATTTAACCCACGGCTAAGGGCCTAACCAGACTAGGACAAAAGAAACCCAAACGCAAAATTAAATAAAAAAGCAAGCGAAGAAAGGAAGAAAAAATCCTTTTGTAACGCCTCAGGCACCTTCCTGTAATAGACCCGCTTCAGAAAACAACAGAATATTTAACCCTAGAGCTAGTTTAGTTTGAGGTTAGACTCTAATCCGGGGCTAAAAGCTGTAACCTCAACTAGTACATGCGGGCCCTGCTGAACTTACTTAGTAGGATAAATGAAGTTAAGTGTTTCTTTTGTTTGACAGGTACATCCCCACCGCTTTCTGGCTGTGTTCGTCCGTTTCAATATCAACACTACATTCTGATGTGCCACATATCCAGTGCAAAATCGTATAAGTGTCCAGTCAGCTGGCAGGGCTTTGTTGTTGAGCCTCTGTTTGCCGGATCTCAGTCGACCCATCAGGATTGTCAGTTCACCAACCTTGATCTGCTGGACGTTGACTGTGCGAAGAACATCACACACATGGATGAAGTTTACGATGAGATCATCTTTGACATTGTTGATGCAGTAAGCGGTCAGAATGAAATCAGCAACATTGTTGTTCCACGTCTTCCCCTCCAGCTACCAGAACCTTCAGCACTAGACACTGCTGTTGCTGGAGCCACTAGTCCAAGTTCCTCGTTGCAGTCATCGTTCATCGCTTTTAAGAAAACATGCAAACCAGGTATGGAAAGAGCCCAGGCGAGAGTATCTGATCATATTTTTCAAGTTTAAGGTCAGATTCACAGAACAATTCATAAAGGAAAAGAAAAGATGTGCAGACTTCCTTAAGCGCTTTCAATGCCATTTTCACAATACTGCAAACTTCAGGCTACTGCCACTGCACTGTGAAATATTGTATAAATTCTACAAATCCTACCTTTTAAAGCATGAGAAACTGATTTAATAAAATCTTGTTTTTAGCTTAGATCAACATTTTATCAGTGTCAACAAGGGCATGTACTAGTGCTGTGTGTTACCAGGGAATAATTGATAATCAGAGGAATCAAAGTTCTTTTGTTTTCTTCTCTCTCCTTCAGTAATGCCTGACGAGGAGAATGACTTCAAGGTGATCAACTTCTGCAGCAATCGTACTGTGAATGATTCTCGTGTTTACCTCACACTGAAGGGAACCAATCAGGACACTCTGCCCCAAGAAAACTCCTATTGTCAATGTACCATCTCCGGCATCAAACCAACTTCTCAGATCAGCGTACGCGCCCTGGACATTCGACTTCAGAACTATACCAGCCATGTGTGTGGCTCAACAGAAATACAGGTGTGTGAAAATGACAAATTCACTTAATAAATAAATAAAGCTGAATCGTGCTACTGAACTACATGTAGTTATTCAGTTAGGGTATAGTTACTCACAGAAGACATGGTTTTCAGAATTTTCCCCTCTTAGGAATACATAAAACATATTATGAAGATCACTTTCACATATTATCACAGTTCTGTCCGTTGCAGTGTCCAATGTCTTCATTTGCTTTCTTGTTTGTTTGTTGTTGTTGTTGTTTTTTTTTAACTCTTAAAAAGTCCCTGCAGTTTTACTTGTAGTCTTCAGATCACTAGGAACCACTTAAAGCCACTACTGCAGCAATCTCGGGCCCAGCAGGAAAGGCCTACGCCTTGCGTAACAGTGGCTTGAAGTGTCCGCTACTTGTGTGCGATGGCTCGTTCTTTTTAACAAGTCTTATCACATAGTGGGCAGGGAATGGGTGGGCTCGGGCTCTTAAGAGTTAAAAGGATTTTGGTCTTTACTTTGTTGTCTGTATGCGTACTTGTTACATTCTGTATGATGTTACTATTAAGACAGTTTTGGTGGCATGCAGAAATAAGTTTGTTTTTATACTTTTTGTCATAGGGCTGTGTCAGTGAATGTTCCTGTTTGAATTTGACCGATGAAATTATCATTTATAACCACTTTTATCATGTTTTTATTATTATTTTTTTTTGATTGGGGTTTGGTCATTGTTTAAAGATGAAATGGGAAGACAAATCAGGCAGCATCAAGTGTCATGGCAAATCGGCCATGTTTGGATCCAAGGATGTCCTGAAGAGCAAGGGGAACGTCACATTAACCCTGAGTTCTGTGAGCGCTGACGCCTTTCCCACTGCATTGTGGGTTGAAGCTGTCGCAGGTAAACTGCTGCCTTCCTCTTTTTGTTTGTCTGCCTGTGAGTCTTATTTTTGGGTCCAGATTTTCTCCTTTTAGATTAACAAGGACAGGTCTGACAGTTGGTCCCGCTTGTATATATTGTTTTCCTTGGAAAATAAAGTCAGTCAGTCGGTTTAAAAGAACATTGTTGATGATGGATGATGATGATGATGATGATGTCAGTCAGTCAGTTTATAGGGATGATGACAGAGTGTGTGTGTGTGTGTGTGTGTGTGTGTGTGTGTGTGTGTGTGTGTGTGTGTGTTTCAGATGACACTCCACAGCCAGTTACTGTGACCTGTGAGGGTTTTGTGCCCATCACACGGGATCCATCGGATGATGACGACGACGATGATGGTGAGAAAAATGGAGATGAAAATGGTGATGATGATGGTGATAGTGCAGGCAAGTGCTTGATGCTTCGCACGCACACATGCATGCTGTATGTGAACAGATATTCACGAACACTAACATGCACATGTTTGTATGCCTTCACACACACACATACACACTTGCACTCTGTGCTGGTACATGTACATATATGTGCTCAGATATTCATTCGCACTCGCACACACATGCATGCCAGTGTACATTACTGTGTATGGTGTAAATCACAGAGTAGGTATGTGTGTAGAATTCTCCTGCAGATTCTTGCACAGTTTCTTTTTCATTTGGAAACAATGTCTTGAGCATATCATGCGCTGGTCAAGTGAAACCGGCAGTGAGCATGTACGTTTCTGTGACGTCTGCTAAGCGCTGTACATAAAGAAGCTAGGTTAAATATTAATGAAAATGGATTCCTAAGGTCACCAAGACTCACTCACGAACCAGTGATAACTTTAAAGAGCATAGACACATTGTACTGGACCAGAAATAACAAGGAATTGATTTGTAGGGTTACCAGGAATTGCAAGCTGTCTATATCGGAACTCCCGTTTTATGTTCTACTGTGCATGAATCCGTTTGCATCTGGTTTCCATACTATATAACTTTGACAATCGTCTGTAAAAAAAGGAGAAGTTGGGTATTAGAGTGTTGTTTTACTCTAATTACCAATACGCGATCCCATTCTAGACTCTGGATTCTGTGCTTTTTTGCCTTCAGCCTTTTGTGCCTGCATTCTTTGAATACAATACATTCTTTTGTTTTGTTTTGGTAACAGTGATAGTATAGAGAAAGTAGTCGTTACAAATAGACTTTTTATTCCTACAAAAATATGTCATGTGCTGCATGAATGGAAGGAAATTGTGTTGTCGATGGTGCTGTTGGTGTTTTCGGTCTGTTTCATCCTCTTGAACTTAACTTGAGCGTTTTTTTTTGTTTTTTTTTCCTCAGGTATGATGAGCTTGCCTGTCATCATTGGAATCGCAGTCGGGGGAGTTGTATTTATCATCATTGTAATCCTGGTCGTCTGTGGCATTGTCCGACACAAGTGAGTATGGTCGGATTAAATGTGAAACTTGATGTGAATGAAAGCATTTAGCGGTCGGCTTCATTGTAAAACCATAAAGTAGAACTTGGATAAAGACTTCACTGTGGACTTTTGGTGTAAATGTAGTTTTACAATAGCGAGGGGGAAGTGTCCATTGCTTGTCATCGTGCGTTGTTCTAAACTGCAGTTAAGTGAAAATTTCACAACCGATGTCAGCATTTAGCTGCATGTTATTCTGCTTGTTTTCTACATGACTCTCAAGCAGAGTTTTTATGGGAGACACAAACCAGCTGAGCTACCCTGTAGTGGCAGCCAGTACTCTTGACATGACGTTCATGCCAGGAGAAAATGTTATTAGAGTTGGGTGTTGGCAGGAACGAGGTTAAGTGGAAATTTTATCAGCTCGATTATTATTTATCCCCAGTACTTGTGGATTTGACACTGATATTGCATTATAGTAATTCAGTGACTTTGTTGCATGTGGTTTTCAGGCGTGGACAAAACTTTCTGCCAGCTGTCTGCTCCTGCCCATGCAGGAGTCGCGGTGCGGATGGAAAACCATACAAGCACAAGAAAGTCCCCTTGCATGCTGTGTACTCCGAACCACACAACCCTCGCCCCTCCAACAGCGCATTTGAGTTCCCTGAGACACCTGACCTTAACTTCGGAGATGTTGAAAATGTGTATGCTGAACCAGAAAATGGCACCAGGATTAATACATTCCGTCCGGGACCCGCAACAACTCCTCCGCCATTGCCAGAATTGCCTCCCCCTAGTTCACCCCCACCTGGTGTGACGGGCAACACAGACACTTTGACCGGTCCCCCAAAACCATTGCGAACTTGGGAGCGGAATGCAAAGGTGACTACTCAGCCAACTGAAGACTATGATCACATAGAGGCGGGCAGTAAAGCCAAGTTGAAGCCTGCCTCCACCCGTGACAGACAAAACAACATTATCGGTGATGACAGTGGCGAAAGCTCAAAAGCCCCCAACACATACAGTCACCTACAATTTGGAGGCGATTATTCACAAACTGGCTCTGTGCACAAGAAAAAGGCATCTGTGAAAGACAATGAGTATGACACAACTGCTTAACGTTGCTCCTTCGGTGAGGGACTGCCCATCTTGTGATTTACCTGACAAACTACTACCACCCAAGTAATTTCTTTTTTAATGTGGAGTCTGTAAGGGAGATAAGCCATTTCCCAGTGTTCAGTTTTGTGGTTCGAGCTTCAGGAGGCCAAGAGGTCACCAGAAAGCATTTGTTTGGGGGGAGAGCTCACGCATAGAAGATGTGCCACATAATTCCTGTGTCAAAGCATGAAAAACTAAAAATTGATTGTTAGTTTATTGTGTCTGAGTGAAGAGACAGCGCAAAGTGGGCCAGAAAAGGTGTGGTGCATATGTGCGTGTAGCACTTCCTGAGGTGTACTTGCTTCTCTTTCAAAAGGTGCAAACTGCAAGGAATGTCTTCTCTTGTGGTTGGCCAATTGTGCGCTGTCTTTTCCTGGGTATTTCCAACGCTGCTGCTGATTCTGAAACAGAAGGTATACCATCACTTGGTAAAAGGGTCTAAGGGCAATGGATTTGATAAAAACTTAAGCCCTTTAATTAAATTCTTTCCATTTGATGGTAGAGGTACTGTACACAGAAACATCACTGCCGTATTCTTGAGCATGAAGGTGTGTGTGATGCGGTGAACTGTACTGCGTACGAGGAACTGAACCAAAAAAGAGCATGATGTGTTCATGGATGCGTGGTCTGTTGTAGAAGATAAGGTGCTACAGTGAAATGGAGCTACAAGCATGATTACAGTTTGGACCCACATATATGAACAGACCACCATCTTCAGACTACGAACTGGACACTGCAGACTGCGTGCCCACCTGTGCCACCTTGGGCTGTCACACTCACCAGACTGTCCGTGCGGAACAGTCCCTCAAACCCCGGAACACATTCTGCAGTCCTGCCCCCTTTTCAAAGAAGCAAGGACACAACACTGGCTGAACGGAGCCACACTGGCAGAGAAACTCTGGGGCAGCAAAACAGACCTCTTGAAGAGAGCCACTGCTTATATAAAGACCACAAACCTAATCATCTGAGGCGGAGTCCAGAACAGGGAACGCAGAAGAAGAAGAAGAGAAGGACCCACATACTTTGTTGTCAGAAAGCAGCTTCTAATTTACACATTACACATCCATTGCGGGCCCTGTCTTTCCTGCGTCGTCAGATATGTAAAATGGATTGTTCTTGACTATGACAATGGAGGCTGGTAACCTGGATGGTGACATTTGTGGTGGTCCTTTTTTTTATTTTTGGTGTCAAACATGTACTCAACCTGTGCCTGTTTGCTTGCTGCTGAAATTTCACAAGTTCTAGTGTGGTTATATCCATGACAACTGTGTGTTGGAATAATTATGTGCGTGTGTGCATGCGTGCGTGTGTGCGTGTTGTGTGTGCACGCGTGTGTGTGAGAGAAAGGGAGAGAGAATTTGTTGTTGTTGTTCTTTGGTATACATGTATATATATTGCCATTGTCAAATGAAAACAAGAGTACACAAGTAAGAAATGAGTATATGAACTGTGCAATTCATGATCAAAATTTGTTTCAATGCATGTATGTAAGACAGGGCAGGTAATGATCTGTCTGTCTGTCTTTTACACACACACACACACACACACACACACACACACACACACACACACACACACACACACACACACACACACACACACACACTGTTTGTAGACAAAAGCACAATAGGGAGATCACTCCATTTCCTATGACAGCTGATCTATTTTTGCAGATAAATGAATTATTAACTGTCCAAGCATGAAGTCAGTGGAAAGAAAAAGAAGAAGGAAGTTTCCGTGCCAAGTCTGATCGCATCAACTGTTTGTGTGCTGCTGCTGCTATCACTTACCAAAGACATTACACATATGATATAGGAATGTTTAGCACAGGCATATATTCTACTGGAACTTCACAGATCAAATGGCAGCACTCAAGGGATTTTAAGCATTACATGTGTATTTGTTGACAAGTCAGTTATCGCTGGATATGATGTGCAGTATACGTGTACATGAATGTGTATTTCTCCATCTCCTTCAGAAGCCATTTTCATTCTGTAGCACCATGCATCTCATTTCAAGTACGTACATGGTATGATGTGCATGAATGTTACCTGTGTGTTCTGTTGTTTGGAGGATTTATATGACAGTGTATGTCTATTTCCTAGTACTCAAGTATATATATATACATACCAGTTGCTGATTTTAATTGCCATCATCATTGCCATCAACTAACAAATCTGTTATTGGATGCAAACGCTGTACATACACTCCAAAATATGCCAAGAGATCATACTGTGTGGCAGCACTGTATAATGTTGAACACTTGTTCTCCCTGAGCAAGAACTTAAGAGCAGGCTACACTGCTGATTATGTCTTTGAATGAGGGTGCTGGCCAAAGTTTTACTGGTATGTTGGAGTTTGCTTCTTCCTTCTAGAACATTTGGGTGCATGCATGAACGAATACTGTGTGTGAATTTATAGTTCAATTTTACATTGCCATATGTTACATCTATACAGTTGCAATTTTTTTTTTAACAGTTGCATAAGTTGTATTTTGATATTTTTGTCTTGCAGTGGTGTGAGCATGTTTGTGTGTTCTTCTGGTGACAAAGTAGCCAGTGATGCAACTTTCGCATCTCATCCAATACTTTGAAGAACTGCCTGGGAACGGAGCATTCTTGGAAAACATTCAAACCACCACCACCACCCCCCCCCCCCTCCCGAAGAGGCAAAGAGCAGTTTCTAATGTCCTGCCATAACATACCGGTGTTCTTCACCTTTTGCACTGATGATAACATTGTTTGAAATATGTATAGTACACAGTTGTGAAACTTCTTAAGTTTGAATTGTACTGAGAGTCCCAGAGGTCACGGCTTTGTATGCCTGTCGTCTTGCTACTGCTTGGTCATATTTTGGGTTGTTACTCAGACTTGTAAGCGTGTCGGCATGTCACACATCATTGGTTGCAGCATGCACCTGTAAACTGTTCTGTGAAATCTCGTGTAAAATGAAAATTGGCAATCTGTGTTCAGTTAATAACTTTCAGCATCCCAGTTTTTGTGAGTGCCTCTCGTTGACCATGTGGACTGTTTGTCGAGGGATTTAGAGAAGGGGAGTCCCTGTTTCTGGAGAACAGTCTGGTGAACAACAACTTCGTACCATCATGGTGAAAGACAACTTCCCTTCAAATTTTTACTACATATTTTAGGGAATTTTCCTGCATGCATTGTATCTTGTCTTTCAAGTAATTTTGGTAAGTGAAGCCTGTCCTGCTGCCTTTCATGGGGATATTCAGGAATCAACCAAAAACCCTTAGCAGAACTGGATTGAAGTGCATATATATGAATTTCCTGCTCTCTGTATAGCCTTGTTGATTTGTTAGCCTAGAATCTTTTACACACTTTGTTTCTCTTCATTAAGAAGGCTGCTGTCCGGACTGTTCATACATGGTTTGAAATGGTGCTTCCTTGATATGTATACAAGGGATTCTTTCATTATCTTGTCTGTTACAGAGAAAATTGAGAAATGTTGAACGTGCCTAAGCTTCATTGTTAAAAGAATTCTATGCATGAAAGTTGTTAATTTTCTACAATAAAAGTATAACTGGAATCTGGTATATCAGTGTGTGATATGTATAGCTCCTGCTGCTCAATGAGGATGAGGATGAGGATGAGCGAGAAATCTTGCACTTAATGGATGACTCCATTCCTGTCAATCAAAAGGGTCAAGCCCCCAGAATTCAGCCAACCGCGTCCCGTAGCATAATGAGCACAACACATGGCATAGTCTGGCAAACTTTTTGCCAGGTACTACAACGAGGGAAGCACATGTAGTTTGATAATGACTGAAACATCAAAGGAAAGCAGGACGTCCATTGACATTTGAGGAAAAAGACCATTCCGTCAAATTCTCTCATCTTGAAATCACCCCTTTTCCTGTACAGTGACATCATGGACGTACTGTGATTTGCCAATCCAGGGCAGAGTAAAGGGGCGGGGCTTTGGCCTTTGGGCTTGCCGAGTGGAGTCATCTACATGTATTTCTACCATTGTTTTTGTTGTTGTTGTTGTTTTGACGCAAGTGTTGACATGCAAATAGTATGCATGTATGTATATTGTATGTGTAGTGTAAGCTGCAGCAAATTGTACAGCATGTGTGTTCGTTTAGGGCTGCTCTTGCCCTAAGCACTGGACTCATAATATCACTATTAAAATGAAAATTGATGTATCATCACTCTGGTGAAAAGAGTAGCTGTTGAATTTGGTGCCTTCCCTTGGGTGCGTACGTGTGCCTAGTGTCTATCATCGTGTGTGTGTGTGTGTGTGTGTGAGAGAGAGAGAGAGAGAGAGAGAGAATGTGTGTCCATCCAAATTTTGCTTTTCCTTGTACAACTACGCATCACATCTTGTTCAGAGCTTGAAATGTGAAATAAACAATACTTTACTTACAAAATGTGTCATTCTGCGTTGTTTTTGTACATACTGGCCATTAAATTTTCAGTGAACACTCTGCAGCTTGTACGTTTCGCCAGACACACGGAATGCAACATTTAATCTGCATCATAGCACACGAACACAAAAACTCATATTCAATGGAATTTTTTTTATTTAACCAGAATTTAATATTTTTGTTTTGTATCATACAAAAAACTAACTACAGACTTACAGAATATTGACGCATACTTTGTTTCTTTCATATGCAATGTTGGGTCATAAATTAAGATTTTCTCCTGTCAAAATGATGAAAATGATATTACAGCCTTCAGATTAGGCATCGATTATGTTATGCTTGTCGCAATGACTATTATATATAGGATGTGGTTTGTAATACCCGTATGGTGAAAACTGTACCACCCCGTTCTGGTGATTACACAAAGCGTATGGCTTGAGGCAATTTAGGGGTAGTTTCTGTCATCCGACTTTTACGCATATCAACATCATGTGTCGTGTAGACACAATTAGCCAGAAAGGTATAAAAAGAAGCTGCATGGCTTGAAGAGACAAAACAAACCTGTGGTGTGCTTAAAATGATTCCGTACAAAAATGCCACCAAAATGTCGAGAAAGTGCATGCCAAACCAATCTCTGGACAATCTAATTTAAAAACACATAAGTTTCTTTCACATGTGAACTGGTACTTCACAAAACAAATTATTTAACGCCTTCTCGAATGCCAATGACCATAACTTTCAGCATGTCCACTGCTTGAAAAGAGGTAGTGATCAACAAAACCTTATTTCATGCTGTGGACAGTTACTGAATCATATTTTAAATCGATAACACTCTGAGTCTTTTCAGATACATCACTTGTCTTCAAATGAAACTCATATTTTTTTTTGCACTCCTCTCTCTTTCAAGAAGTCCAGAATCAAGAAGTTGCACAGACCCATATTTCCACTTCAGCCATGTGCCAATATATACCTTACTGGATGGCCCAACTGTTACCTTACTGGATGGCCCAACTGTTGTTTTTTTGTTAAAATAAATGTCCACAACACACTTAAAAGTATTGGACAACTAGTAGTATGCATGAATGGTACACAAAGTCTGAAGAAAAGCCATGCTCCACGTAACAACATAACACATAACTTCTTCACATTCAAACAGTGCATCTATACAAACTTGGTAAATACATACACATGTACTGACAACCAAACGACAAAAAAACTAAGGAAATGAGTAATAAACACCTGAAAATCAGCAAAGGAAATTAAAACAGTGAGGAGAGCAGATAATGTAAAATGTTCTTCTCTTGCAACCACCGCTAATGAAATACACCATTCAAACTAAATGAACTACTCCGTACACATGACAAAGTGTATTGATCAGCATGACGAAGACATAAACCATTAGAAAACATACAGATAATACATACACCAAGAACCGTGCTTCCGGCTGTACAGACTGCTGAAGGGTGAAAACATACACACTGGATGTGTACATGCACAAATTTTCTGAGAAAGCTGCATCAGAAATCTGAAACTGACACTGTCAGCTTCAAAGTATTACCGGTATCATCCATACGGCTCCTTGAGGAAACAAAATCAACTATGGGGTAAACTTTGAAAAGTTGTGGCAGATTTTATGATATGACTGGAATAAAAAAAGGGAGAAAGGGGTGAGGCAGTGGGGGAGGTTTGTAAGAGAGTGCCAGTGACACAGACTTAGGAAATGGCCACTGACTGAGAATATTTTTCACCTGTAAAGTAACTGGTGTCTCCAGTACCTTGAATGCTGCAGACACTTTAAACAGTATGTAAATCCTGTCATACAAGCACTTTTGTTCAATTTGTATTTGGTGAAAAAAAAATTGAAGAGAAAAAAAAAAAACCAAAAACAAACAACCCTCAAAACACAAAAAAAGAACAAAAACAACAACAACAAAAAAGACAAATGCAGGTTCACCCAAGCATCCTGTTATGCACCCTTGATTGGTCACAAGAATCACACAGTCTTTATAAACACACAGTATAAAACAATCATTGAAAAAACAGTCAACAACTAAATATTACACAAAAACTCAAAAGACAACATTCAATCTGATCAAATTTGGAAGGGAAAATCCTTCCTGCCAATCAAACATAAAAAGAAAAAAAAATTCACAGTGGGAATTTGGAAAGGAAAAGATGCTAAAAAAAAATCACTCATTATATCCATTATCATCAATACTTTCTTTTCACAAGTGAACTGAAATCCACAATTGACCAGGGTCAACAATGATGTGTAGATTAGTGTGTAGATAGACATACAGCATCAATTTTGAACCATCTCACAGAACTCTTGGAAAGTCATGGACCCAAAAAATGGACTGGACAGCAACTCTGAACTGTCAACAAAGCACACGCTTTTTACTCTTTAGGAGGGGTTAGATATCACTATATACATCCCAGGCATTTCAGAAACAGTTTGTGCACTTCCATCACATAGCTGTACATTTTCCTTTGACATTCTAGCAAGCGTAGTTTACAGCTGAACAGTGCGACCTCCTACTTTGAAAAGTGAAGTAAACCTGGCAACAGTTTGACAATAACATGTTCAACCAAACGCAAACCAACCAGAACATACCATACCATACATACATACAAATGGTGTGTGTGTGTGTGTGTGTGTGTGTGTGTGTGTGTGTGTGTGTGCATGTGTGTGTGTGTGTGTGTGTGTGTGTGTGTGTGGTGGTGGTGGTGGTGTGTATGTGTGTGTGTGTGTGTGGCGCGTGCGTGCGTGCGTGTGTGTGTGTGTGTGTGTGTGTGTGGTGGTGGTGGTGTGTATGTGTGTGTGTGTGTGTGTGCGCGTGCGTGCGTGCGTGCGTGCGTGCGTGCGTGCGTGCGTGCGTGCGTGTGTGTGTGTGTGTGTGTGTGAGAGAGAATGTAAACCAATGTAAAACACAACATGATGACTGGATTCATAAACCAGCATCACATACTTGAAACATACCACTACAGGGCTTTGATGTTCAGCAGAGAAAGAAAGGTGCAGCCATCAAAAGAAGCACTATGTAATTAACTACAAATATGTTATACAAACAAGACGTACCTTTGCAGGCATCCGGCATTGATTCAGCCTAACGGTGCTGATTTACACCATGATGGCTTACAGCCAAATGTCGGCCTTGATGGTGTACATACACCGGTGGCGTAAAGCCAGTTCACAATTAACAGTAGCCGGTACTTCGTTTAGGTTATAACATGTAGCTGCAACAAAAAAGTCAGTAGTGTAAACGGTGCAAACAATGTACTAATGCTGTCTGGTGATAAATTACCAAAAAAAAAAAAAAAAAATCAACAACCCCTTCTTAGCTTCGACGGTCGCAGGTAGACAGGGACGGTTTGCTAGTCAAACCGCAATCTGATATGGGTCATGTGCTGGTCAGTTACAAGTTCCTACACCAATCAAGCCATGTGCAACTTACAAATCGAACCTGCCTACCCATGGGTTTCGACCCCAAAGTACGAAAGGCAGTGGCAGGTGGGCTCTGCATGCAGGTAAAATGAGCATTCACATGCAAACTGTGCACGAAGCACAGTGCGTACCAGCCAGTACAGCTCTGAAAATTGATTCTTTGATGAGTACATTCTGAAACTGACTGGCACTTTTGCCTACAGACAGGCTGCCTTTCGCATCAGCGGTGTCACCGTGTTGCCAACCAACCACTGTCTAGCAACAAAGTCACCGCTTTGTGATAAACTTTTAACTCTCTCTATGCCGAGTTTTTCCCAGTAGTGTACTAACAGATGGTTGCTTTCTTTTGACCAGTAGAAACCCATTTTACTAGCACTATTTAATTCCGTACTTTTATGATGTATGCCTGAGAACATTGCTGGTGATTCTATAACTTGAACCTCCGCATGCAAGCCTTTTGAACATGAGGGTCCCAAGATGGGACCATAACATAGAGAGAGTTAAAATGTGTAAAACTTCATGTTATTATTATTATCAAACAATTCGCCCCCCCCCCCCTCCCCCCCCCACTATACAGGCTTGCACAGAAATTTGACAGTTTCATTTTACTGCAGTCACTTGCAGACAGAAACTGAGGCACTGCACAGCAACTTTGTTCTGAGATCAAACTAATTTTTGCATTGAGTAAATTGTGCAGGTTGGAGTACCTGCTATGTACATACATGTATCAGTGGTTTGATGCACCTATAAAATTTCCACATCTGATACTCGCATCTATATACAAAAAATATACATGCATACCTCACACACCACATTGTTCGTGGTGAGCAAGACAGCCTCACTTCACGAAAAACAGACGTCTGAATATAAACAACATCCAACACTCTACTATCAGCTAATGACCTTTACAAAGCAAAGAATGGAAACTAAATGTGACATGAAACAGTTACAATTTTTTTTTTTTTTTACAATTGTATGACAGTTGCCGGTACATGTAGCCATGTATCACTGGTACAGGGCACAGTGTACAAAGACAAAAAAAAAAACAGAAAAAAACAGGTTTTCTGGAAAAAAATTTTACCAAAACAAACCCCCCAGATCCCCGCACGAACATGCATACTCATTTGGCTGGAGAACATCAGGAAACATATCTGACGCAAACTGGAGCGTAACAATGTGTAAATTTGATCACTTGTGACTCACAGTAGGAATACATTCACAGTGATTCAGTGTTAGGATCACTATCACCCAGTGACCACACGCACTGTCTGTCCAGGGTTTTCTGTAGGGTTTCATAATAGCCAGGATTGTCAGTCATGTGACAAATATTGCCCAAACCGGTCCGCTACCACCATCTGGGTGCATGAAAATGCACTTGCTCAAGTTCCAGTATTTGTTCTATAAATCTGTCCATGTCTTCACTGAAGTCCAGTTACCAAATTCAACAATCAAATTCAACACATAATTGCACAGATCAGGTTAACAGAGTTAGCATGCGCACACACACACAACACTCTCTCTACGAGAGAGAGAGAGAGAGAGAGGGGCAGGCAGACAGAGAGAGAGAGAGAGAGAGAGAATGAGGACAGTCAAAAGTTGGCATCTGGAGAGTTTAAATGACAATCAAAAAGATGATGTATGTGCAAATAATGACATTTGATATTCAACATGGCAACCTGAGCATGCAGCCTTAAACGGCTGACTGATATTCTTGCGGTCACCGGATGTAATTCTTATGCACACTCACAGTCTAGCATGTACAAACACATTTTAACTACAGTAAATCCACTATATGCACCATTCGCTGGTCCCACTATGTGTTCTGTATTATACACCAAAGGGTAGAACTGATTGCAATCAATCACTGAAACACTACAATTACAGTAACAGACGGAAAAAAATCATTCAACACCACTAGCCTCTTACTCTTTGGAAAGTAGCACAAACAAGGCTGTGATGGTGTTCGTGTGAAAAACAGAGAAAATAACAGTTTAAAATGCAATGTTCTGCAGCACTGAGACAAAACAGGGACTGGAAAAGTGAAATATAGGTATTCATGCACTTTAAACACATCAGACTGTCAAAGTATCAAACAGATGTGTACCCTGCATACCTTGATTAAGGAAGTAAAAAACAGTCGCTACAAACAATTACCGGGACACACTGTGCACAAATTATGAAGAAGGAAATACATCAAACTCTGTTTTCAATTCAAAGCAATTCAATAACTTTACTATCCCAGTTTGGGCAATATCTTTTTAAAGTCTTGTTTTGTTTTTGCAATCGTCTCAACCACACTGCTTGTGTGAAAGTGTGCGTGTTACACTTAAATGTTTTCCCTTTTTCTATCGTACAGCCAAGTGCCATGCATTATGCTAATACCATCAACAACTACACTATTAACTGGTAAGCTCATCTTTCCTTTTGCAAGACTGACACAAGTCATCATCATCTTTACAGTTAGAGACAGAGTATACCCTAATTTTATCATGCCCTTCAGCATCTAATACACATGTAACACAATTTATTCATAAACATTCAGTTTTAGCTTCTCCAAACACACAAGAACAAAAATCAAACACACTGCATGCAAGAGAAATGGAACATACTTATTACAAAGGTGTAACAAATAGGTTGCACACACTAGGAAATACAAACATGCTAGCGATGCCTTCATTTTTTTCACAAACTCTCACTCAAATTTCAGAAACAGAAATCACCAGGGCTCTTCAAACATGAAGGCACTTGGATGTACAAGGTGAGTGATGGATTGTGGCCTCTCCTATAACTATGGTGTGTATCTAACATTTTGTATGAACCCCAAATCCCACCTTAAGCATGGTATCAGGTCTTCAATGTGAAGGATAACCCATTTGTTCAATTAATGCAAATCCCAAATTATCTCCCCTACACCAGATCTTCATGGAAGAGACGCGGAAACGCTACAGCAATTGAAGAGTTCACTTTGTTCACAATAAGTACAAAGATGGCAAAAGCACCTGACACTGTAAGACTTGGCAACTGTCAGGGAAACATGTTGTCATGACAATGTGCAGCAGACTCAGAGAAATGGAGGTGAACAGAGAAGCAGACAGAGGACACATAACCACCATATGATGAGGGACTGGAATATCCTGTAACTGGATGATCATATTACATCTACTGAGAGGCCCCATATAAAAGTGTTTTAACATCAAATGGAGGAGCCACACATCAAGTCTGAGATGGACAACAATTGAATAGAGACATCTGAATGCCCTGTTTCCAGGATAGCCATTTGTTCGAGTCTTTATAGCCACTGCAAGTCTGTGCAACATGGTAAGTAAAATGCACCTGCTCCAAAATCAACGAAACACCTCGTGAATCTGCAAATTATTTTCATAACAATGCCTACAGATGTTACAGGCTGGAGGCTTTGAGCAAATCCTCTTTCCGCATCCGCTGAGGATGAAATCTGTGATTATCTGGCTTGCCGCCAGTGAGGGAGCAAAGGTCACACAGCACAGAAAGTACCTGGGGAGTAATGCTGAAATATTGGCTACGATGTGAGACACCACTAACCAATGGAGAGCTTAACCACCTGCTGTCTTACTCTTTGTTTTCAAGCACAGTAGATCACAAGGAACAAAAACTAAGTGATTGAGAAAGAGAGAGACAGAGAAATATGCACACACAGCTCACAGTTTACATACACACAAAATTTATCCTGACTTAGCAGTGGTGGCTTCCACTACAACTACTCCACACATCTAGTCAACAGCTCAGCGTTCACATTTCCCCTCCAGTGTGCGCATGCACTCAACAGTTCACAGCTGTTTTTGATTTTCATGCCAAACAGGTGTTTAAGTACTCTCTTCAGCATTTCCCCATAAAGGAATGCATCCACAGCAGTTTATCGCACAGGCTTTTAAAAAAAAAAAAAGCATTGCTCCACAACTTGGTAGAACATAGACTCACTTTATTACACAAGTGAGCAAAAATGGTCATTGTCTTAAGAAAATTTTTTTAAAAACTCCTGAGAAAATTCAAGAGGCTAATGTGTGATCGAGCAATGATGTGCAAAAGTGTACAGTAAATGTTGTTTCCCTGTATCACTTGTACACGTTTAATAAATACCGGTTCAGCATGTTGCTATGTTATATGTTAGCAAGTTTCTCAAGGCACCGGATGGAAAGAACGTCACAGGTCATAACCTATGCAAGCTGGAACGTGGGCAAAATCAGCCCGGTACCCCCCCCCCCCCCCCCTTCCAAAAAAAAAAAAAAAGTTAACCCTTGGTTGATTGGCCATTGGTAGGATGTAAATATTCAACAACATGCTTTGCACCAATGGGGGTGGATGTTAGTTCTGCCATTTGTAAGTCAACATTGTTTGGTATTTCAACACTGACACAACAATGAGAGTACATTACCTATGATGCTGATGACACACGAGACACAGCAAATGGTGAACTTTCATAGCTGAGCAATGGAATGGCATGACAATAAATATATTTGATCCCTCCGCAAGGCAAGATTGTATCTGACAATGAAGGAGGTTGGTCAAACACACTGGAATTCATTTCAACCCATGACTGCTGTCTGTGGAAAACATCTGAGTTAGCCTATTTCATTAGTTTGTTTGATGCAGTGACTACTTTTTGATTGATGAAAAAAGTCTAAAATCTTGATCCTGCTGCCTTGTGGTCAATGTAAAATGTAAACTGCTGGCAGTGTGTAACTATGGTAATTTAGTACAAAGAAAGTACAACCACAATGCAAGTGGTGGAGTATTTCAAGCTTAAAACTTGAGACTAGGAAGACAGCTCTTGGACTGCCTCTTCCCTAACTGCACTTTTCTGATGTCCTAGGAGCTAGGTTTAGCATCAAACGTTTGAGCCTGACACTGGAAATGATGAGCTGTCCAGATTCTTAAAACCCTCCCTTACAGTTACACATACAACAAGCAACTGATCTCTGCCTGAAGTATGGCAACCAGTTGCAAATTGCATGCACCCTCCCCCCCCCCCCCCCCCCCTTGTGAAATTAAAGTACCGTACTTTTTTTTTCTTTTTAGCAAACAAACTGTTTTGGGCAGTTTTTTGTTGTTGTTAGCCTTACAGTTACTGCACAAACTCAAACACAAACACACACACAGGCACACAAGTATGGAGCTACTGATTTACAAACAGTGATCAGAGATGATATAATCACACTTTGTGACAACAGTGAAAACTGATAATGACCCCTGCACAAAATCTGATGCAGACGCACATTATCATAATTTATATACTGGCCACCATTATTGTTAACAACTTGTTAGGTCCTGGATGAGCGTTGACCAAAACTTTTATGCTGGCAGCGGTGGTGACGGGATGTGTGGCACATGATGCAAATCAGATGGCAGGTGCTATCGGCACAGATGACACTGGCGATGATGGGAGAGATGCTCTATTTTCTGCGGTGCTTGCGGAAGCGGAGGCGACGGTAAAGGCTGGGGTGCAGGCTGGTGGCAGTGGAGGGAGGTAGCTGGGAGAAAGGAATGACGCGCTGCCGTAGAGAGTCTACCTGAGATGCTGGCACCCAGACGTCATCCAGTCTGTGGGAGAGAACAATAATAATAATAATAATCATTACCATCATACTAATTATAAAGATAATGTGCATTATCACAGGCGCTTTATCCAAATGCTTGGCTAAAAGTGCCATACAGCCTCTGCGCCTTGTGCCGTCCCCGATGTGCTTCTGTGGAGAGGCATTGCAGAACACGGAACGCATACTACAAGACTGCAGGAACTTCCAGACCCTGAGGGGGGCGACTTGGCCACAACCAGTCCTCCTGCATCAGACACTGCACGGGCCGGTGGAAGAACCCCAGAAGACAACCAGATTCATCTCAAGCACCTGTCTCCCAGTGTGATAACGGCGACCGAGAAGAAGAAGTGCTATGAACTGAACCTAACAGACACCTTAAGTATTCACTCAGACACTACACGCCAATGCACTGTATAGCATCTGAAACCACTGTGGACTCTGGTTGGCGTATATGTTGTTCTAGGTACACAGAACCATACCATGTACTGAGCAGACAATGTTATTGTGGACTGAACACCACAAACTAGACAGCGCTGACTGGTGGCTAGTATTAGTGACTTTCTTGACCAGCATGTACATGTAGTACAGGTATGGAACCTTCAGGCAACAGAAAGTTGTATTTCTCTTGTAGAAGCCGCAGAGTCTCAAAAATGGCGAGCTTTGTAAACAGCAGCTTCTCCCATCAGAAGTCATTACAACCATAGAGACTTTAAGCTCTGTACTCACATGTCTTCTGGAGTCCAGCGAAGCAGCACACTTGTCTTGCCGGCCTCATCTGTCCTGTGTGCCATCACCTGCAGCAATTTGGAACACGTTAAAGTCACTCAGCTCAGTACTGTGAGGCTTCACTGAAGGCAACTTCTCTACACAATGATCAAGCTAGTCGTATTTCTTTTCTTTTTTTTCCCAGGTATGTACTGCAATCATGCAGGGATGAAATCAAAACAGGTAGGCCGCACACTGGCACCAGTGTCAGTCAAACATGAGCACAAACAATATACTGGCAATCACTCATCCACACCAGTACTCAGTATAACATCCCCCCCCCCCGCCCCCCCCCCCCCCCCCCCAGCCCCCCCCCCCCCCCCCCCTACAGAAAATCAACCAGTAGGTCGGGGAGCCGGGGTGGTCGAATGATAGAGCGTTGGACTTCTAATGCTCGGGTCATGAGTTCGTATCCTAGACGGGGCCAAATATTTGTGCTGGCTTTTTCAGCGTTGCTCTGCCTTTGATATAACCCTATGTGGTGGAAAAGGGCGTTAAACCCCCAAACGCCCAATGCCCAACCAGTAGGTCATTGCCGACCCATACCAAAACTTTCTGTGCCGCACGGCCATGTTCACAGGTGTGCATTTTGGCTTCTTCGGCCACATATCTGGCCATCATGTTATTTTAATGGCAAGTGCCGTCACTGCGTTTCAGCGAGAAAAACTTTACTGCCCAGAAAGGCAATACACACTGAAGTTTGCTAGCAGCTATCGTTTCATGCAAATGTAATCTGTCGGACTGTGACAGGGATAAGAGGCTGAGCACAGACGTAAAGAGATAGACGCACCGTGGTGCCGGAAAAGTGACGCCGCCGCGCGCCATGTTGCTAGTACCTGGAAGTGCCAGCTGTTTACATAGCGCGCATAGCATTGGCCAGACGCTATCAGCTGTTTATATAGCGCGCATAGCATTAGTCCGCTTTATCTTACGTCACATTTCTGATGACGTCTTTCTAAAGAACTTTGTATTTCGAACAAGGCGTCCTATTCACAGAGCCTCTGAGTTCTGGTATTAGTAAGATGGCCGCGATAGCGACACTCGCAAGCAGCGGTGGCAGCGTGCGGCGGTGCGTCTATCTCTTTACGTCTGTGAGGCTGAGGGAGTAAACCTACAGAGCTGTGGAATGTGAGGTGATGTGAGCTGCCACCGAGGTCAAGATGCGCCTTCTCCGTCAGCTCCCACAACTGATGCCGCAACTGGTCCATCACACCGCTGTCAAAGAAGTCACCATTCCGCACTGCAAACAGAAAACATGATACATAAGAAAAATTATGACCTGAAAATCTGTATACTGCTATTACATGTACTTATGGAGGACATGTAAGTTCAAAGTTATGTACAATGTAAATTAAGTATTTAATTTGCCTTCTGTTTGCTCTGTTTTTAAGTCCGACAATTTATGAAGGGGGGTAAGTAACTATGCTAACCTGAACTGAGAATCCCGGTCTCTTTCTGTGGCCATGAATATGAAATGCAGTACATAACTGCTGGTGAGCATTTATCATATCTGCGTCCGACATCAGTCACAGACCGATTCATTTTTGATTACTGTAGTTTCTTACCAAGTGGACATATATATATCCTGTCATTTCTGTGCCACAGTGGACAATATTCAGGACAGATGTCCTAGACTTTCATAGTTCAGAGGGATAGGAAGCCCTGAAGGTCTCAGTAACCCTAACACACTTCGCCATAATCCATTAGCACAGTTTTCCCTGCCACTAGTCATTTCTCTGAGCCACCTGATCTGCCATCACACTCCTGACCTTTTACAAAGACATCAAAGTCGGCTCATTTTTCTTCACAATGTTTTACTTTGTCTCCTTATTCTCCGACTGATTCTGTAGCTGTGACACTGGGGTGAAGCAGTCAAAGCATGCCACTGCTAAATATGCAAACCTCCAACCTGCTACGTTGCTTACTTGCGCCCATAACTGCTGATTGCAGTGTCACTGCCAAAAGGGACATAAAAGGGACATAAACCACTTCACTTTCACAAAGGACGGCACAGGTCAACGTTTCGGCTTTCGCCTTCCTCAGGACACAAACAAATGGGACATTTCAACTTCAACAAACAAACAAAAGGTAACTCCGCGGACATACTGACATACACAGCGCGGGGGGAAAAAAAAACAAAACAACGGTGGGCGAGAAAAGGACCAGAAAACAATAGTAAAGACTAAAGTACCGTTTCCTTTCATATTGCAGTGATTTTAAGCATTGGCTGTGATTTCTTGTTCTGTCGAAGCCACAGTACACAAAGACAGGTTGACAACCCAAGCTAAAACCCATGAAAGACAGGGACTTGGTTGAGGAACTTTTCTGACCAACTTAGTCAAAATTCTGATGCGCTTACAGTGCCTGTCTTGTTTTTGTGTGCACATCTGCCAAGCATACTTGCTATTCAAGATCCCATTCTTACTCTGCTATCATTTTTCTCTCTTGTCCCTTTTGCACTAATCTTGGAGTTGGCGGACAAAGGTCATATTCTAAAAATATCGCTTGTTCTCTGGTTACAGCCAACTGTTGAAAGGTGTGTCAAAAATTGTCCACGCTGTATCAACAATGACTGAATTATGCACACAACACGACCAAAGTGTAAACTGAATAATGCAAAGTACAGGATCTATGCACCATGTTAGAACATCAGAACCGTGTAGTCTATAGACTACGGCTCTGATCTGAGCTTTTTAACATGGAGATGTACCAGTTCCTGGTGTGAACAGACAAATTTATGCACCGCCTGACAGATCACACACGCTGTACCATCTGGGTCAGCTGCCAGGTAAGTGTCAAAACGACATGTCGCAAAATAATGGTGGGTGAGTGAGTGAGTGTGTGGGGGGGGGGGGGGGGGACGTATTATGCACAGGTCAACCTCAATAACCAGCAACATCTCTGGTGCTGGGAATTTTACGTGTGTGTGTGTGTGTGTGTGTGTGTGCGCGCGCGCGCAACGTGTGTGTGTGTGTGCGCCCGCATACCTGTAACTTTGTGTTACAGGAGTATGTCACCATTTTTCAGCATGCAATATGAACTTTAGTTTTTCATGGATGGTGGAACAGGTTTTTTATTTTATGCATGTGTGTGTGTGTGTGTGTGTGTGTGTGTGTGCGCATGTGTGTCTGTGTCTGTGTGTGTGTGTAATGGGAATATGCAGAATGGGTACTTTCGACAGATCATCAGATACGTAGCAGTGGCAATTTCAAATTTGTACTCGGACAGAAGAGTACTTTTTCTACAATGTCAATGCTATGTTCGTAATGCCGCTGACATGGAAGACTGCTGCTTTAGGAGCTCTACTGTCGTTTGTGGGATTGAAGGATGTTTAATTTTTGACCATCACAACTTTTTTTGTGGCTTCTAACATTAAAGAAATACAACTTTTTTCGAGCCTACAGTCCATTTCTGACCAGACTGGGATTCGACAAATCTTCTAAGAAGAGCCACCAATCGGCGCTGTCTAGCTGGTCCTCAGTCCGCAACCAACTGATGTCGTCGCAGTGCACTTCTACAGGAACATTTTTGCCGGCAAGAGTCACTGCAATGCCTATATCGTGACTCAAGTGTCTGATTCAGGTGCACTGAGTCGGCGCATTCGATGAAAGTGCTGTTGTATACCTGTAATACATACTGAGACTTTTTATGTTCAAGAAACAAAGACATCGGCTTCTCTGTGGGCAGAGAAAAGCCCATACGCGTCCCTAGCCCTTTCTCAGCTATCTCACCATTGTTGTCTTAGTGACTGTTCCAATGTTGGTTTGGTTCACACGGACCCTGGCCCGGTTCGATCGTACTGAGATAGCGACCGCGGCTTTGCTCCTGACACTTAGTCTTACCGGGTCGCTTCTAGTCATGTAGTGGAAGATCGCATGCCTAGCTGTACCCTACGGTGCTTCTGCGGTGCACGTGCACCTTAAACGGCTTTGTTGATGAATGATGACGTATGCCAGACTGGTGAAAGCACGAACACGCTGTCGGTGTAAAACCCAGGTGCTACCGGCTGTCGCGACGGGTCAAACCAACCCCGCCTACACACGGCATACTGAACTCTCTCTCTCCCGGCAGCGGCGCCCACTTTGTTCACATGGTCTGACCTTGACCTTATAACAAGGAAGGGAAGGTCGGCGTCTATTTATGGGTCAGCACGGAGCCATGCGCCAGCACCACCTTAAGACACCTGTCGGAAGAGGTGACAGAACTGGAGGGATGAGTGACGGACAGGGGGGGGGGGGGGGGGGGGGGCTGAGTGCACTGAAGAAAGGTGACCTCATGTTGAATTTTTTTGTAACCAGACTTTAGGTACGGTTTTTTCCCCCCTTCTTCTTCTTCTCAACGCACCTTTCCATGGTGCGTATGTAAGAGTTGATGTATGTAGTATGGTCACTGACAGCGTGATAATTATTTGGATCAAATGTACAGGTCCCAGCTGAGGCCATCTATGAGGGGGCACTGCAAGTTTGTATTATTGTTATTTTACTCTCTCTTTTTTTTACACTACCAAACCACTTCTGAAGGTAGTGAACACATGCGACTTCCACTGTCAAGAATAACAAGTACCCGTGTGACGTGGAATACAGCCATCTACCACCTGATATCCGCAAACAGACACTGTTAATAAGTGTTACGGTACTCCCACGCTGTAAGCAGTGAACTGTCATTGTGATCGATAATGGCAGAGATGCATGTGCAAGGAGGATGGTCATACCACACCACACAGTATTATCAGTTCTTCATATCTGTGGGTACCGCAAGTCACACAAAATGTCCAGGCAGACAACAAAAAGAAGTGTATGACATTTGTCTGGAATATTGTCAACTATTGCGCAGAAATGATTGGACATATGTCTGCCTTGGTAAAAAAAAGAAAAAGAGAGTAATCAGACATTTCAAAAATGATTCGGTCTGTAAACAATGTCCAATGTGGGTATGCTCTGCAATACGTAAGTGCAACTTCTCTGTTTTCTGTATTCTCTGAATACCTGTGACAATAATAACAAAAACACACTACACCACTGCCTGTTTAAAGGGAACGGCACTCCTACACCCAAGACCAGATGGAAAGGGGGAAAAGAAACTCACTCTGCAGTCAGGAAAGCAGATACCCCTTATTTACCTTTGCCCACCCCGCACCTGCCTTTCCAACAATGGCCACACTCCCAGGGGTCGGGGAAGAAAGGCAACATCAGGGTATTAGGCAGAAGGGGAAAAGGGGGCAGGTCTGTTGGGTGACAATCAAGCAAAGGGTGGTCGGTGAAACATATATAATACCAACAATGAAGAGCTGACAAAACAAGAATTGCCCTCAATGGAAGAAACCTGAGAAAGAAAACACTTCCAGCAGCGATGGGAATAAAATCTGACTTGTTGACACACCATATGGCCTCATTAGTGAAAGACGTTATCAATGGGAAAAATCACAGACGGAAAACACACAAACACGAGGTAACTTTTAGACGTCTAGTAGTGTGATGGCAATGATCCCAGGTTCCACAAAAGGGTGAAACCGAAAGCCAGTGGTTTTTAAATGTGGAAAGCACTGGAACACTTTTACAATGCAAAACTGCACAGGAAAAACAAAAACCATGATGATGGCCGAGGCAGTACAGGAACATGAAAGGGTACGTACCACACTGGGGTCTTCGCCGCTTCGCTTTACTCCTCTTACGCAGTATACGAGTGGAGGTGTCCTCCCCTCGCGGACGACTGGAACGGTTGTTGCCTGACTGTCCCTCTGTGGCAAAATGTGCGTTCACATGACGTTGCAGCGCCACCTGTGAGGGGAACCGCGCTCCACAGTTGGGCAAGATGCACTTGAAGGGCTTGTGACCACCGTGAGCGACCACATGCCGCTCCAGCCACGACATGGAACACGATGTCTTGCCCGCCACCTTACAGCCTTCCCAATCACACACAAAAGTCTCCCCGCCAGACTGTGTGTCCACATGCTGAATGCGGAGATGATCGAGAAGGTCCGCAGGGCTGACCACGCTCCCGCATGCCTTCCATCGGCACGTCACAGCTGTCTCTTCCGTTGGTGTGGTCACTGCAGCCGTCGAGTCCGCTGAAGCTGCCCCTGATGATGTTGCAGAAGATCCTGAGTTGGAACGTGAACAAACTTTCGCGCTGTTGTTGTTGTGGTTGCTGCCGCCACTTCCATTGCTGCTACCTTCGGTGGGGGTGGTGCTGATGCTGCCCTTCTGAGAGAGAAGATGCTGCTGGTGATGATGTGCCGATAACGTCGCCCGTGCTGCACCAAACAACGCTGCTGGCGATGTGGTAGGGGACGGTATGGATGAGAGCGGAGAGGAGGAGAGCGAGGAATTAGTACCACTCGCTGCTGGAATGAGAAGTGGTGGTGGTGAGGCCCCTGGTGGTGGTGGGAGGGTGGGGAACGGCAGCGACAAGCAAGGCAGCGGGGAACTGGGTGCCTCCGACTTACTCCACGCTGCTCCTGCTCCGCTGTTTCTCCGCTCTCTCTTGCACATAGAGTCCCGCAGACCCCCCATCCCTCGCACGTGGAGGAGCTCCGGAGGGGAGGAGGATGCACACACTTCCTGCGTGGACGAGGGACAGGCGCATGACCCGGCTGTCCCGCAAGCAAGTCCTAACTTCCCCTCACATGCCAGCTCCAGCTTGCATGGAGTTGGCTCCCCTGTGTCTGCAGCTCCCAGCATCCGGCCGCCATCCTGACTGCAGCACCTGGAAACAGGCAAGAAATAGATTCACTATTACTGACTGAAATATGAAATCCAATAATTTTTTTTAAAAAAATACCTTGAATAAATAAAACACAGAAAAGAATGAATCAATAGTCACATTAGTGGATTGACAAACCACGATAAAATAAACAGAACTGATGTCAGTACAAATACCAGTAGCCAGCAAGCACTACCACCATACCACAGGTTATATTTTCTCGAACAGTCTACGTGGGAGCGTGTGAAAGTGAATGAATAATACTGAAGGCCATGTTAATTTTGGGAGGCCATACTGACTTCCCAGAATGCTGAAGTGTGACATTACTGAGGGTGACCTGTATTACACGGAAGTACAGTTGATGGAAACATCACAAGAAAAGGCTTACGGAAAGTAACAAGGCAAAAAAAAAAAATCTGGTGACGACACACGTATAATTATGTACCACCATACCTGATAAACAATGGAATGCTTAACACCTGATATAACCAAAAAGTTAAATATCTCAAGCACAGCATTTTAACCCTCCGAGAACCAACTCTGAAAGAGAACCTTCGCAAACACTGGAAAAAATGTTCTTGAGAAGCTGTAGACACCAGTGTGAATCAAGTTCAGCGACACTGACTGTTGAGATTCTTTCACCTGATAATCTTGATACAGTCAGCTTTTATTCTCGAGAATTTACACGGTACATGTACCACTCACAATTTTAAGACTGAATCTCTCACCTTGTTTCAATTTCAGTGTCGAGTGTCATTTGGCTGTCAGTATGTCATCAGTGCAAAATTATCCAATTGAATGAAAACACACAGAACGAATTCGTTCTGACTGGAAATAAAACAATCGTCACGTCACGTCGTGGTGTGCCAAGCCTTTTGACAAAGCCAACTACTGAACTGTAAGTGTGCGGATATATACATCCGTGTGTGACGATTTTCTGGACCTAACGCACCAACCACTGTCGCGCCTTGAAAGGAAGAAGCGTGCACAAGTGCGCCTATATTTATGCTGTACCGCCAGTTGCCTACACAATTCGCTGCTCAGCTGCTCCCACCCACCTCCTCCTCCTCTCACATCCGCTGAAAGAGTACACCTCTGGAACAATTGATCTCTCTTCCTTACAAATCACTAGAATCCGATTCTGGTCGTGTTGCGTGGGAGACACGCGTGCGTAAAATGCAACCCGAGGCGCTCTCTCCGTCTAGATGGCTCTGTCATCATGTGCTGCTTCTAATTCATGCTTTTTTTTTTTGCTTTTTTTTTAAAGCTAGAAAGGGGAAACAATAAAATAAAAACCTGGAACACGATTCTCGTTCTTGCGCAACGAGACACGTATGCGCCGCACTGTCAATTGCGGAGGTCGTTGTTTGTTCTACACCCATTCAGTTGCTCTCCAGGTGGAGCTGGGTTTCACTTGCAATTGTTGCATGACATTTCCACAATTGCTCAAACACATTTACAACATTTTTGTTTGTTTGTTTGTTGCGACCGCCAATGATTTTATCACTCTTTTATCACCACTAAAACAGTAATCTTGTATCTGTACAAACAAGAAGACAAATTCGCCGACAACACCAAAAACTAAGCCGCGACGGATACTGACCAGTTCTTAGCAAGATCCTGAACATTTTATGGTAAATACAGTGTACACTAAACCCCACTAACTCAAATTCTTTCATCCAGACACCATGCATAAAGACAAATTGTTATTAGCATTAACCAGGTCTGCATCAAATATAGTCCCACTCAATCGACAAGTGTACTGTCAGTGTACTTCAAATGTGTTACATTTCATTCAGTCTGTTTTCAGCAGGCTTTTTTCATAACCAGTTAATATATATACGATTGTGTGTCAGGGAGAAAAGTGATACTTCACACACACACACACACACACACACACACACACACACACACACACACACACACTCTGATAAACATAGCACTAGGCAAGGTTTTCTTTTTTCCCCTAATAATTTTGCCTTATTATTCAACCTACGTGGAACAGTCACAAGGAAGTGTCCTTGTCAATTTTTCGTCCATTGTTTTTCTCGTTTCATATCATTCCTCGTTAATTTTCAAAATTCCCAAACGTAGTGCCAAATGAAATCCGTAAAGTAGTGTAAAGAAGAAGAAAGAAAGAAAATCCAAAACGGAAATGACGCAACAGTGTCGTAAGCGGGTCAGCCTACACACAATGAGACCGGCTGTGTGAGGCGCCTGCGTTAATCAAGCAGGAAGTACAGAAGTCGGACGAATGAGGAAATAGGAGGACGAGTTATCAGCGTTCAGCCTGATCTTGTCCCGTACTCAGCCAATGCCCCAGACGGATGAGCAGGTCAGTTCTGACGGAAATGAGCGCGCGGCATTACACGTGTCGCGACAGTTTTCAAGGTGTCAAACAATAATTCCATCATCATCTCGTCTAGTGCTGTTACCGTGACGTCACAGAGCGAGAGAGAGAGAGAGAGAGAGAGGAGTGAGAGTAATAACCAGGTATTAGAGACCACTTAAACGTGAGAAGAGTGCACATGTATCGACTAGCTTCATTTTGCACATTAACGCCAATTCATTGTGCACCTCAGTCAGTGGTATGATTAACAGCACGCAGTTACAAATAAGATATGAAACATGATTAATTGCTTAAGCAGCCAACAACAATCACATTTGTTTAACTTTAAGATTTACGCTGACTTTGAAGAAAAATATGAAATAAACTAAAACGTGATTTTGCACAAGGAAACAATTCTAATCACAAACAGGTTCACCATAATCGGACCACTGACTGAAAGACAGATGCACTTCAACACACAAATATATATGAATAATGAATAGGTCATATGAAATGACACCCGCTTTATGTGAATAGGTGAATTTGTGAACGATCTCACTGAATCGGGATACTGTACAATTCGTTAAGGTATACTACCTGATTAGGCCGTCGGTGCAGAAAATTGCCGTTGGCATCTTGTTGTCCTACAACCCAGATCAAACCAACGCTTTCCGTCAATGTCTACACAATACTGAACAACCAAATTGTCTCCTAGGGGCGGCAGCGTTCTGCTGGAAGAAGAGACACAACTGGCGCTCACTGCCGTAACCTAGTTCCACCTTACCATGAACTGCCAAATCGATGCACGAGTTCTCCTATTTCACGTCTCGCACTGACAAGAGGACAGAATTGATCCTTCAAGGTCTACCCCCATCTCCTGTCACTGGCTGCCCGACTAGACCGCGGAATTCAATGCACCAAAAGATTCCAAGGTCTTTGAACGCACTTTACAAGTGGGTCACCGAGTACAGGCCGTCGCCAGCACTTCAAAATATGTCACGTTTTGCTAAAGCTGCCGACTTTCAGGGCTCGTCCGAAGCTTCACGGAAGTATCGCCGACTGTATAAAATCCTGACGGCGCCAAGGGTCCGGCCAGCGACACACTGGCTATCTCAGTTACGGGGAGGCGGCAACTTTCCGAGCGCTACCGCGTTCTACCTTGCGACTCGTGTGCCGTCAGATGGCTGGCTGCTAAGCTGTGTCGCGCGCTTCCAGTACTTAACCACGTAGCCTTCGGGGGATTTATGGATTGTGCCTTTGACGTCAAACACACGTAGGTTCCCTCAAGTTCTGAGACAGTTCACATGCACTTTGTTCATTTTCTTTGTTCCCCTTCCTGTTGATTAGCTCCGATCACTGTCGTCAGCGAACCTACACCACACGCCCAAACTGATAAACTTGTCGGTTATTTTGCTCTTACAGACTACATGTACTGCAGTTCCCTTCTTCTGTTTGCTCTCTTGTGCCGTTCTCTAGTTATCGCGCTGAGTACTGATGAAGTCTCGGTCAGCTCGTTGCTGCGACGGCGGCACCATATTAAGTTACTTTCCGTTTTCAACCTCTTCTGAACAGTTCGCTGTCCCATGATTGCGACGCTCCGGCCATAGATCGTGGTGAGAGCCAACATCGGCCACTGTCAATATTTTACAAGTCCTACGCTCCCCCTCCCCTGTCCCCCTTTCCTCCCACACCACAACTCCAGCATCCTCAAAAACAAGAAACTGAGTGCGGAAAGGTCAACGGATAAGGAAATTCAAGAGAGAAAAACAGCTTTATTTCGATTTGTAATTTCACCAAATAATCTCCAAAAAGTCGATCCTTACTTGCCAAATGGCCTTACTGCACTGATCAACTGATGTCGCGAAAGTCAGTTTACCAAACGACAGTAGGGTTAATATCAGAGAGTGACCCAGAAACATGAGTGCAAAACGGGCTAATTCCATCTTTGCTAAGCCAGCTTATGTTTTGAAACAGTTTCGCTCGTGAGTGTGCCTGTACGCTCGGAATATTCTATCTTGATGATTAATGCGCTACAATTTTATTTACACTTTGCACGAGCGGTCGAACATTCAAATTCTGCGACTGTTGTTACACTACTGCAGCGCTCGTCGTGGTCGCCGGGTCATCGGGGTACGCTGCTGCTGGCTCAGTGCCAGCATTACAGACGCTGTCACTGTCCAGGTGTCTAAGTTGTGTGATAATAATAATAATAATAATCTTATATAGCGCTGTATCCCCACAAGGTGAGCTCAACGCGCTTCACAATTTCCGACTAAACTAATAAGAATCTACAACTCATACTGTCATAACACACACACACACACACACACACACACACACACACACACACACACACACACACACACACCCTGCCATTCCACCAGCAACAGGGCTCAGGATGGGTCAAGATCTGTTGTGAAACTAGTCGTAGGACAGTCTGAACAAGGTGGTTTTCAGTTTGGCTTTGAAATCAAGTAAGTGAGAAGCATTTCGAGTGCACTGGGGAAGAGACTTCCAAATTACAGGGGCTTGATACTGAAATGATCGTTGTCCAAAGGACTTTAGTGTAGGTCTCAGGTACGGCAAGAAGGCGTTCGGAGCTAGAGCGAAGAGACCTGGATGGTTGAGATAGATACCACAAAACAGCCCAGAACGATCTGTGAACATTAACAAATGGTAGCAGTAGCCCCTTCAAAGTAACATCTGACGTTTCCGATCTCTTTTTGATCCACCTGTAAACAGCTCGCCTTAACGCTTTGGATGCTGGCTTGGTGTCAGATTCTTGCCAGGAATTACTGCTGGTCCTTGACGGAACCCGTCTCCGAAAGGCCTTGAGCGTAACATTGCGTTACGAAAGTTGTTTTGATTTCTGTGTTTTCAACCGACTCGTTGTGCTCAAGACCAAAAAAGGCACATGTATCTCGTCTTTGAAAGACCTTGACCGCCGTAATATTATTTAACGAGTGATAGAGAAGAAGATATTATTTTACAAGAGTCATTTTGACCTCTACATTTGTACTCAAAAAGGGGGGGGGGGGGGGAATGGTCCGATGTGCATCAGGAAAACTGGCTGGAACCGAAGCGAAGTGGTGATGGAAGAGTGGTGTTTACCGCGATCCTGTAATTGGAACGGCAACATTATGCTGGTCATGACGAGGCCACCTGGGGATGGGGGCGCTAAAGTCGCGTCTCCGCCATTATCGCCACTAGAGGCCATTAGTGTATGTGTAACACAAGAGTACAGCAACATTCACAACGTAATGGACTGTCCAGTACAAGGGAATAATACTATTAATCAGCCTGAGAGAGAAAAACCAAGGAATCAAATTAATGAAGGAAACGATGCTGAACTCATTCCGGCGTGTGTGTGTGTGTGTGTGTGTGTGTGTGTGTGTGTGTGTGTGTGTGTGTGTGTGTGTGTGTGTGTGTGTGTGCGCGCGCGCGCGCACGAGAGAGAGAAAGAGAGAGGAGAGATGTTAGGTCACTAGCAGCGAGAGACAATGACAATAAGACTGTTTTCCAAGAATAAAAGATCATGTGCGCAGACTTGTCTAAAATCATGTCCTTGCTACAATGCAGACCTTTTCCTCCCACCCTCTCCCCCCAACTGGAAGAGCGAATCAAGGAAAACTGTATTCAAGCAAATATCAATGGGAAATGGAAGATCGATTGATGGAAGTAAAGAGATGTCACAATACATATGCACATTAACAAAATGAATGCACCATGGAAGTGGGGAGGGGAGGGGGGAGGCAACGACTAAACTATAACTTCACAAGAAAAATAATGACAGAATTAGGCCGAGGTTGTTATGCAACCGGATCAATACTTTACCCCCTCCCCCAACACACACAGAAGGCGTTGACACTAAAGAACCGGGATACGTTTACGCAATGGCTGCTTCACAAGGCCTGTGGCCTAAGTTTGGAAACGGTGTGCATGAAACGTCCTCCACTGCACAAGACTGTTGCGTGCGTGCGTGCGTGCGTGCGTGCGTGCGTGCGTGTGCGAGAGAGAGAGGGGGGGGGGGGGGCTGAGGGATTAATCACATGCTGATTGCACAGAACTGCATCGACTCAACATAGTCAGTAAAGAACCTCTCCCTATGATGGTGACGATAGGTACAATGAGACTAAACAGCACCAAACTGAAGATAACACACGACGGGAGGGGGGGGAGCAGGTAAGGGGGGGGGGGGGTAGTGGTGGTTGGATAGGGAGGGGAGGGGCCTCTTAACGAGGGCAATCAGTACGTCAGAGATGTCGATTTCAAGACAAATGACGTAAGCAGGCAAAGGAAGACGAGAACTGAGCAAAAAAACAAGAGAAGGGCGGTGACCGAACAGATAACTAGAACTGTAGAACTGTATCAATACATGCAGGAAAATGTCACATAAATTGCTCAACTCTTTTCCCGCTAAAAATTGCTAATTTCCTCTTTAAACGCGGGAATTCCCGAGCCGTGAACAAACAAAGGCGGGTGGAACGCCTTCATCTGATCTTTTAAATGTTTGCTGTTATTACAGGTGTTTTTTTTATTATTAGCTTAATGCAATTTGATTGTTGTTCCGAGCTACGTATGAAAATGCGTTATTTTCATCAAAGGGAGTTGGAAATGACGTCAGTCTTCGAAGGCCACCCAACCCTCTTTTCACACAACGCTTACGAAATGTCGACAAACCTGACGTCCCGGTCTCGGGAAAAAATATCAGAGATAGGAATTTCAAATACCATATATAGTGACAAAACACCACGAGCGTGTCACGCACCTAACAGGTCACACAGGTCAGACGTAATTGCCAGCCACTGGCAAAGCCCCCACACCATGCAGGCTGTGGTGGTAAACAGCCAAAATATTTGTCTGGAACCTTTCCTGACAAATACCATCAGTCCATGTTGTTCGAGCAATATGTGACAAACACTAGCCAGGTTCATGCGAATTAACCTCTCTAATCGATGTGAAAATTTCATCTCTGCACTACTGCACCGCCCTGGGGGCTTGTTTTGCTGCACGTGCTGTCGGCAAATACTGTCGCAAACAGGGAGGGTAAGAAAAACATGCCGCTAGATCTATACATAAAGAGAGCGCGTGGCCCGAAAACTTCCGGCAACATTGTCACAAACAAAACAAGACGTCAGCAGGCACCCGGCGGCAAAAACAATGCAGCGGCAGCGACCACCTCACACCACAACAACACGACGTCACCACCACCAACGAACCCGACGACCCAGACATGTAGAACAGCAGGAAGCGTTGGACTTGCTGACTGGCCGTTAGACAACCGCCCAAATGTCAAGTATGTCTGCAAGGATGGTGCTACCATGCCGACTGCCATGTTGTGGGGTCCTCGAGTCATGAATGCCCATACCACAAGGAAATTGTACGAAGCAAAGGTCGTTTCAAGACACTCACAAATCAGTACCAAAGTGAAAAGCAACAACAGAAAACAGCGACATACTAAGAGGCATGCAGAATTCATGAAATATCAGATCCGTTGTTATTGATGTCAGCGTGCACCTGACTTGTTTTGATGGGTTTACAAGGACAGACAGAATTTGCCCTCGACAGCGCATCGCCTCGCGAAAATTTTTAAGCCTATGGCCAGGTTGTCGATTTTTTTATATTTATTTTTTTTATTATTATTTTTTTTTTTTTTGGGGGGGGGGGGGGGGCGCACATGATTCTACTCTCCATTAGGCAGTGTGTGTGTGTGTGTGTGTGTGTGTGTGTGTGTGTGTGTGTAAGAGAGAGGGGGGGGGGCAAACCCAATAGTAATCAGAACATTGCGTAAGTGTAAGGGTCTTTTGTGCGTCGAATACGTGCATAGAAATTCTTTTGAAATGCGGGAAATTACCATTAGCAAATCTCCTATATGAAAGATCGTCGTTGCCCGCAAGCCCCCACAATCTGTATAAATCTTTTCGGCGCAGCTGCACATTCGATTAAACATTATGAAATGTTTCACTCTTTGTCAGAAAGTAGACTCGGCTTGACGACACTTTCCCCCCCTCTAATGAATGACGCAGCTGAGGCGACGAACATCTACTGGCATACGCAATCCTCTTGCTATTTCGGTCGAGGGTCTGTCGCAGCGCTATTTTCCTTCGCAAAACCGTCTCTCTCTCTCTCTCTCTCTCCCTCCACGGTGGGCCAGAGCATCTGGTCCTGACAATTTCCTTTAATTTTCTTGTCTCCATTTTTTTTGTGGCACATACGCAATCGTTGTCCTCCTTACGAAAGGACCCGTCCCCCCAACACACACACACACAGCCACCACCACCACCCTCCTCCGGCGGCCAGTCTGCCAGTAGTAAGTCAACCACAGATCAGGTACGGTACGGTATCGACATCGTGTATAATTTATGTTCACCCGATGCACTGCTGAGTCAGACACAATGCAGATCCGTTGAAAAACCCCAAGTCACTATACAGTATGCAACGTCGGCACGTGGAAGGGCGTACTGCACCTGTAGACCTGTATAAATTTATCTCCCGACCCCATTATTTCGCCTCACCTGGCCCCACAAACGCAGTGGCTACGTGCGGTGACGGGAGTTGCCTCTCACCTTACCAACTCCGCACCACAGATGCCCGAAACTGAGAAGCACCAACCCACTGCGTTCCGTTTCGATTCGTTCAAGTTACGTGGCTGTAAATGGTTTGATTTTTGTGGATATTACTGTGGTTATGATAAAATTGTACGCATGCCTCTAGCGAAGTAAAGTGGGGCGAGAACGAAATCGAGTTCACCCAGCTTCTGCAGTTCGCTCATCAGTTGCTCTTGTTCCGCGCACGCCTTCCTCTCCTCAGCTAGAAATGTGACCTACGAACCAGTCAGGTAACGCCTTTCCTCACGACTACATGTGTGTCGACTTGCTTGGAAATCTCAGTGGGTCAAACAGACCAGTCCAAAATGGACGCGAGTGTTTCCGGTGCTACTCCGCGTCAAAAGCACCACCACCAGGACAGAGTGTTTCCATTTTCAAATTTGAGTAGCACCGAGTGTTTCCAATGGATTTTGGTCAGTCGGCGTGAAACTGAGAAATGAGCCGTTTATCAACTACACTTTGACGGACTTCGACTAATAACAATATTAATAATAATGAGCATTGTATAGGCGCTTTACCCAATTTCGTGAATCGACCCAAAGCGCCACGAAGTGAACCCAACACGCACGCTCACATGAATCACACGCATTTTCTTACAAACTGGACATTTATAAACACATTACAATCACGTCAGTGGTGCGAAGGGTCAGCTCAGGTATTTAAATTTCGGAATTTAGAACTGCATTTATTTTTTTCAAATTTGGTGGGCTGAACATTTCCGAAGCAGAGGGGGAGGAAGCCGGAGTACCCGGAGAGAACCCCCGACGATCGGCCCGAATGAACGGTGCCACGTACGAGAAGGAAAAATTCTTTGCCCCTAGTGGGACTCGAACCCCTGTCCTCTCGCACTGGTGACAAATCTCTTAACCACTAGACCATCGACTAACAGGTTACTACAATGTTAAGACGTGTGAATGCTCATATCATATTATTATTACAGACATACGGCCTTGCGTGCGCGCAATCATCGTGCAAGCGGTGTAGCACGGGAACCACTAGAGTTCATTTTGACTACACCCCGTGGGGGTAGGCCAATACACCACAGTTTTACCGTTGCCCGTGCGGAATGCAGCGTCGGCGGGTGGGTGGGTGGGTGTTTGGGGGTTTAACGTCCTTTTCCACCACATAGGGTGATATCAAAGACGGGGCAACGATGAAAAAGCCAGCACAAATATTTGGTTCCAGCGGGGATCGAACTCACGACCCGAGCATTAGAAGTCCAACGCTCTACCATTCGACCACCCCGGCTCCCCGCAGTAGAGCTGCCGCGGTTAACCGGTTTACCGGTTTTAACCGGTTCTCATTTGAACCGGTTCGCCGAACCGGTTCGAGTTGCCGCGAACCGGTGTTTTGGTCATAGTACACGTACTAAAGTTACTTAAGTCATCTTTTTTCTTCTAATTTCTTCTTGGCGGCCGCTGGAATTCTTGTAACGCGGTATCTGCAGATCTTGTAGTCTCGTCTGTATCCTACTCTGTAACCGAAGCTGGGGTTGGGGGGGGAGGAGGAGGAGTGGGGGGGGGAGGGGAGGGTAATGTTGTTGACATTTTTTCCGCATTGATGTGAAACTGCTGGTTGGGTTATGGGTGTGAAAGGGACTAAGAAACTAAGAAAGGGTCAACTCTGTAATTTTGCACTCTGTCAAATTTAGTCTTCCAGGGTGGGGCTGCAGCGAGATATGATTGATATTTGATAAGTTGTTATGACGCAATTACTGAAGGACACAGAAACTGAAAGGAAAGCCACGCGTTTCGAAACGATTTCCTAGAATTGTGCTGGGTTTTTGTTTTTGTTTTTGTTTTTTTTTTGTTTAGTTTTTTTTTTTTTTTTAATTATTTCGCGTTCAGTAGGATTAGTGGATGCTGTATATGGCTTTTATTTTCTAACTTTTATTTTGATGTAAATTTTTATTTCACGTTTGTTTCAAGTATTACTAGTGGATGCTATGTTAGTAAGGAAATTAAGAACTTTTATTTTAGAAAAAAAAACAACTTTAATTTCACATTTAGGCCCAAGCCCTCTAGAGCAGAGGACTTAAAATATGAATTATGGGCTGAAGTAAGTTTATATTTTGGGGGGGGGGGGGGGGAATTATGGTCAGGTTGCGTTTGAGAAGTTTTTGTTCAAGAAAATACAGCAAAGTGGTCAAAACTTTAGATTTGCTTTCTTTCTTTCTTTCCTGCCTTCTTTCTTTCTTTCTTTATTCGTCCTCTTCTTCTTCTTCTCCTCCTCCTCCTCCTTCTTCTTACAAGTTCTTCTTCTTCTTCTCCTCCTCCTCCTCCTTCTTCTTCTCCTTACAAGTTCTTCTTCTCCTCCTCCTCCTCCTCCTTCTTACAAGTTATTCTTCTTCTTCTTCTCCTCCTCCTCCTCCTTCTTCTTACAAGTTCTTCTTCTTCTTCTTCTCCTCCTCCTTCTTCTTCTCCTTACAAGTTCTTCTTCTCCTCCTCCTCCTCCTCCTTCTTACAAGTTCTTCTTCTTTTTCTTCTCATCCTCCTCCTCCCCCTCCTTCTTCTTTTCCTTACAAGTTCTTCTTCTCCTCCTCCTTCTTCTTCTCCTTACAAGTTCTTCTTCTTCTCATCCTCCTCCTCCTTCTTCTTACAAGTTCTTCTCCTCCTCCTCCTCCTTCTTCTTACAAGTTCTTCTTCTTCTTCTTCTCATCCTCCTCCTCCCCCTCCTTCTTCTTTTCCTTACAAGTTCTTCTTCTCCTCCTCCTTCTTCTTCTCCTTACAAGTTCTTCTTCTTCTCATCCTCCTCCTCCTTCTTCTTACAAGTTCTTCTCCTCCTCCTCCTCCTCCTTCTTCTTACAAGTTCTTCTTCTTCTTCTTCTCATCCTCCTCCTCCCCCTCCTTCTTCTTTTCCTTACAAGTTCTTCTTCTCCTCCTCCTTCTTCTTCTTACAAGTTCTTCTTCTTCTTCTTCTTCTCCTCCTTCTTCTTACAAGTTCTTCTTCTCCTCCTCCTCCTCCTTCTTCTTACAAGTTCTTCTTCTTCTTCTCCTCCTCCTCCTTCTTCTTTTCCTTACAAGTTCTTCTTCTTCTCATCCTCCTCCTCCTTCTTCTTACAAGTTCTTCTCCTCCTCCTCCTCCTCCTTCTTCTTCTTCTTACAAGTTTTTTCTTCTTCTTCTCCTCCTCCCCCTCCTTCTTCTTTTCCTTACAAGTTCTTCTTCTTCTTCTTCTCCTCCTCCTCCTTCTTCGTCTTCTCCTTACAAGTTCTTCTTCTTCTTCTTCTCCTCCTCCTTCTTCTTACAAGTTCTTCTTCTTCTTCTTCTCCTCCTCCTCATCCTTCTTCTTACAAGTTCTTCTTCTTCTCCTCCTCCTCCCCCTCCTTCTTCTTTTCCTTACAAGTTCTTCTTCTTCTCATCCTCCTCCTCCTTCTTCTTACAAGTTCTTCTTCTTCTCCTCCTCCTCCTCCTTCTTCTTCTCCTTACAAGTTCTTCTTCTTCTTCTCCTCCTCCTCCTCCTTCTTCTTACAAGTTCTTCTTCTTCTTCTTTTCATCCTCCTCCTCCTCTTTTTTTCTTGTCTGTTTGTTCGTTTTGTGTGTTTGTTTGTTTAGCCAGGATTTAGTTTTGACGACTAGCGATCAGTTTACTGCAGCCTGATCGCTGATGCACTTGAACACACACACACACACACATATATATATGAACACGCATCGCATAAAACGCCAATATTTTTGCAGACCTCAAACACCTTTTGGTGATGACTGAACCGGAAAAAAACACCGGTTTAAAAAACCGGTTTGAAGTTAAAAAACCGGTTAAAAACCGGTTTGGATTTTTGAACCGGTTCACAGCTCTACCCCGCAGCGTCGGCGGAGGAAACGGTATCGGGAGAAAAAGCCGTGCATCGTAAAAGTGCTCCGAGCCCGATCACCTTGCGAGGTCGCCACCTTGTCGGTCGCGACAGTGCGAAACGACAATCAATTGCGGTGTTTGGAGCACCTGACCCCGTCTCCCCGCCGATTTCTTCTCTCTGTCTACTCCGACCGGCTCACTATCAGTCAGTGCACATACTATAATGCATGCATGTATCGGGGGCCGGGGATTCTAGCAGTCGACTGGTTCAGGTGATCTGTCAACCTTTTGTAGCACATTATACACATATACACATCTGCTTTGGAAATGTTCAGCCCACGAAATTTGAAAAATAAAGGAAATTCTAAATCCCGAAATTTAAATAGCTGAGCTGACCCTTCGCACCACGTGATTGTAATGTGTTTATGTCAAGTGTGTGAGAGAATGCGTGTGATTCACGTGAGCGTGCGTGTTGGGTTCAGTTCGCGGCGCTTTGAGCCGATTCATGAAATTGGGTAAAGCGCCTATACAATACTCATTATTATTATTATTATTATTATAATTATATGAGACACATCAAAGCGGGAGACCAGGGAGGCGGGAGCCGGGGGATCGGTCGCCTATCGAATCGAATTAGTCGTAGTGGAAGCCCCCCCCCCCCCCCTCCGATTCAGCTGCCGGAAATCCATACACATCGTGGCTACGGAAATGCGGAGGTAAGATGACAGTGAATGCATCATCCCGTCCACTGAAATGTACCCACCACGGCGCATTACGGTCAGGAGAACTTGAATGGTCACGGTTGTCGCGATACCGCTCACATGTCAGCGTCCTTGGTATTCAGACCTGTGTATTATGATGGTCATACAAGGGTGTTCATGTAGTGCATGTCCACGGCGTATGCGGGTCACTGCCTATGCTGGTGGTGGTAGTGGGGGGGGGGGGGTAGTGGGGGGGGGGGGGTAGTGGGGGGGGAGGGGGGGCTGCTGTTTTCCATTAATCTGCGGCGCACTCCGCCAGCAAGGCCCGCTGCCCATACGGCGGCGATCTGTTCATCTCAAGGGGAAGCCGTCAGCTGCCGAAAGACGCTCAGCTCCTGTACGTATCGCAGTCATGATTTGTTGGCGTTGAGCTCCTGGTATTCACCGCGGTACGTGTCTATAATATACCCGGTGCCTTCCTGAACCCGCTGCTCATCGATCTCTCTGTCTGCATCCCCTCCTCTCGCTAGTTCCATACACCCGCAGCCCCTTTAATACAACACCGGCAGTCAGACGCTTCCGTGAGTGATATAACGGATCAACGGACCGGAGAGGGATGACTGAGAAGGGCGGGGGTTTTGGGGGTGGGGGTGGGGAAGAGGGTGGCACGCGCAGACAAAGGAGCGGGCCGATTGGATGGCCGGGCGACACAAAGCCAAGGCCGGCTGAGCTTGTGCCGAGGAGACATGCACCGCACTTGCCACTGAGCCCAACATGGATTAGGGAAGGGGGGAGAGGGCGCCGGTCCACCTCGATGTAACTAAAAGAGATCACCAAGACAAAGAAGATACCACTTGGTATTGGACTAAATAATAATTCAGGATTCGCGTGGCAAGCGGGCACTGACGTTTTCCATGAAGACCATAACGGGAAAAGCCTTTGTGATCCACATTTGACCTTAATTTTTTTTTGAGAGGTCACCCAAAAGGGCACTGTTATCAGCTTGTCACTGTGCCAAATTTGGTGTTTTTAGATATCATAAGGCAAGTTTTCTGTCACATGATATGTTTGACACTTTTGCCCCTAACCCTGTGACCTTGACCTCTTGGCAAGGTCATCAAAAACTGTACACAAGAAAGCTTTTAATATTAACTTCATTTCCGTCCAAGTTTGGGCCTAACAGAACCATGTGTTTTGACGACTGACAAGCAACCTTAATTATGATTCTGTTCAAGCCCCTGCAGTCTGAGACTCGGAGACTAGAAGAATACTGTGAAATAATGCACAGATGTGAAATGTCTTTGAGGGGTTGCTTACAGGTTTAATTTAAGCCCACCACCACTACTCACGAGAGCTCGGTTACCTATTTTCGTGTGTGTACTGAGCTGGTGATGTCGAATTTTCTATATCCTGATGACTCTCGCCATAAAAACCAGCCCGCGCCAGTTTTCATGTTCAAACAGCCATATGTTTGATGTTAGGATGAGATATTCAACTCCCACTGTTCTGTATCACAGCAACCGGGCTTTCTCAGGTCATCATGGACCAGTAAACAGGCAGGTCGTATACTATGAATATTGATGTGACAAGCACCTTTTTGTGTCAATGGATACAAAAACGGGGTTCACAAATCATAATGGGCTTGCAGGCTCGAAGGTCAACCTCAGCTTAACGCAAGCTTAATGAGAATTTGCTCTTCTGCGCCATCAATGATCGCTCCAACATGCAGACAAAGACTTCACGGTCCAGTGAACAAGAAGACCAACTCCTGTTTACCGGGACTCAAATGCATGAATACTGATGAGACACAATACACCGTTTTAAAGCCACAAAGCTCTATTGCCAAGAGACACAAAAAGGTCAGTAAATCCTAATACAGAGAGAGAGAGAGAGAGCACCCTGACAGATGCTCGATGTCAACACTGCACTAATCTGATGGAATAAAATCTGTTGTACCGTGCATGTTACACGTGCACAGTTTCATCCACCCACACCCCCTCTCCAACGAGCTCTAGCATTGACAAAAACAATATTGTTGGTATATTCAGCACAGCCGGCTCGGTGTAGTAACGGCCACAGCTGAGTGTTACCTGCCAACAACTCTCACACGGCAGTCTGTCGCTTTCCGGCAATTACACCTCAACTGTGAAACAGTAAAACGGCCTAAGCGCCACAGAGGCCGACAAGCACTTTGCCCCTTTTACCAAACAAAAGTACATGTAGCCTCAATGGCGAAACTGATGGCACTGGGTCAGGATGACCCCTCACCGGCCAAACTGGTAAAGGAAACAACAAAGGCACCAACTCGCCCAACCGTCAAAACCAGTCCGCCTGATTGTGCAAAGCCAAATGACGGTACGTATCTCGCGGTTGGCGAACTGCTGACCCAAAAGCTTGGCACCACGCAGACCTCCGAGGTAATCACAGAGTGTGCACTGAAGAACCGAGGTGTATTCTTGTCCGCTAATCAAATATGCATGACTTCATGAACTACCGGCAGTCTAGCTACCACCTGCGCCCCGATCGCGAGCTTCCGTAGAAAGTGGCTGACGAGCCACACACTTGGTAGCAGGTCGTGGCCGCACCAAAGCTGATAGGTTTGTGGACATGTGAAGAACCAACACGCAAAAATCACCTGCAAAAATCTCTACAAACAATACCGGACAGTTCCGAAGAAATTCAATTCAGTTCACATGCGCCCAAAAGAAATTTCGGTTCATGTGACCTGACACGTACAGCATTATCTGACTGACATCACCAACAAAATGTCCAAAAGTCAGACAATTCTGAGGAAAACATTCTGCCATGCTATAAATAAATGCACCGAGATGAAGTGTTTTTGTTTAATGTTCACATTTGAACATTTTGAGCATGTCATAAGTACGTCTTGTTTATGCTCAAACTGTTTTCCTGTACTTTCTCCAGAGCAACAAAATAAATCTGTTTAAACCAATGTTCACATTTCTAAGTAAACTAGTATTTACTAAAATTACAATTTCTATGTACCATTACATGCAATGTTGGTGCATTATGTATATCATTTCACACTGGCTGAGTTGAACTTATCTTTCCCGTTTCCAAAATTCAATGACTCAGTACAAAGTGGCAACTGACTGATACTTGACAATGTGCGAGACAGGAAAATTTTCCCTTCAGTTTTTTTTTTTTTTTTAACCGTCAAACATTATCTCTATAGCCTGACAAGCCTGTGCAAGTTGCAATAGCAAGCCAGTACCTGATCAACGAATTCACGATTTAACAACAGATCAAGGAAGTATAACGCAAGTGCAAGAACGCCAGTCGACAGGCTGTTTACAACTACTGCACTTTATTTTACAGACCAAGCAACCCTCTCACAATGCCCCCCCCTCCCCCCACCCCCTTTACAATCCCTTTCCGTGCGCGCGCGAGTGCGTGGGTGTGTGTGTGTGTGTGTGTGTGTGTGTGTGTGTGTGTGTGACCACGTCAGTCTTTGGTCCCCTTCTTGAACACCACCCAGTCAATGCATAACTGACGGCCTTCATGATCAGGTCAACCACATGACAGACACTAATACCATACTAATCAACACTAGAATACTCCCCCCCCCCCCACACACACACCTAATAATGACAGACACTTAATAACCATACTAATCAACACTAGAATACAAAATACCCCCTCCCCCCCTCCGTGCAGAAACCAACTGGTGGATGAAATCGATCCTAACTGACATTCTGGGTGAATTGCCGGCATAACCCACTGCAGCACACGACCTATAATATATAACAGAAGGCACGATAAAGGAAGGTAAAAATGAACCAGTCAGGTTGTCCTGTAAGCGCAGAACACTGACACACTGAACGGCCGTGCACACTCGTACCTCAAACATGTTTGTCAGACGCGTCATAATTCAATGGCAACAACGCCAAGCCGACAGAGTTTGCACAGATCGGCCCTTTACTGGCGTTGTAAACAAACTCACTTGCGCAAGCACAGACGAAGAAGCCCAGTCGGCAGACACTGACACACACTTGCAAAAAAATTAGGTTTAGGTCATTATGGCGATGGCGGACAGAATTAGGTCATGACGCACTGGAGCCGAGGGGAAGTAGGTCAGTATGTCAGAGCGAGGCATAAAAAGCGGCGCACCAAAGGGAGGATAGAGTCAAACCTTTCTCTCGCGACAATTTCGCGGTGAAGTAACCGTGACAGTGGGAAAATTAGGACAAGTGTCGGCTGGGCGCAGTAGGCTCACGCCTGCAACGCAGAATATCAAATCAGTATTTATATATATATATTCAGAGGGATTTCTTTGTTGTTGTTGTTTAAATACACGTCGCCCTGAGCGACAGGTCACAGGCTCATACCAAAGAGTAGGGGGGAACTCTTTGCTCAGACTGAAATGAAAAATTGAGGAAACTAGACCGCTTAACTCCTGTCATATCACACAGTAAAACCTGCCCTGATGATCTGTTATCAGGCAGTTGTACCAAAGACCTTGGAATCAGATTTATGTTTCCAAGATCTTTGGTTGTACCTCACTAAAGTTTGCATTTGCTTGGCTCACCGTATGTGACTTTGCTAGGTGTTTCGTCCAACCTGTATAATTGCAGTAATTGCAGTGTGTGTGTGTGTGTGTGTGTGTGTGTGTGTGTGTGTGTGTGTGTGTGTGTGTGTGTGTGTGTCGCACTCTCTGTGTGTGTGTGTGTGTGTGTGTGTGTGTGTGTGTGTGTGTGTGTGTGTGTGTGTGTGTGTGTGTGACACAGACAGATATGAATGACATAACTGCTGTTGCTAATATCAATGTTATTGTTACGGGCACCTACACCTAACCAGACACTGAATCTGAAATGCAGCCGAGATAATAATCCATAGCAACTCATATACGCAGACACCCAGACATTCATGTCAGAGAGAGAGAGAGAGAGAGAGAGAGAGAGAGAGAGAGAGCGCCACACGACTAATACATTAACCAGCTGTTGCTCGGGCAGAATTATGCATACACACAAACCGTACATGACGCAAATTCATTGCTTCCGCCTTCAAAATATTATCCATACACCCCTCTCAGAATTTCCTGCATGTAAATTATTGTAATACTCTCATGTCAATATTATCATTCTATACGCCCACTGACAACACCTTGCTGTCATAGAACGACTCTGATTTAATCTGAAAATAACTGCTCAGAACACCCTGCTGACGAAAGGAACATTCACACACACACACACACAGACACACGCTGAAAAGACGTCAATACCAAGAGAAAGCTATTAGCTGGGTTTTAACGTCCCTGCCACAAGTTTGATTAGAGACTGTCCTCATGGGCAGGTTACGGGGGAAAGGACAGCTATTATAAATGAACATATAAGCTGAACACTATTCAATCCACTCAGACTGCCCTGTCGGCCACATTTCAAGTATCCTGGACCTTGATGGGCAAGTTCCACAAATGGATCCAGTTCACACAGCCAGAAGAAACGGGCAATGTTTTTATGAGTCAACACAAATTCATGTTTTCCCTCCTGCCTCGGGTCGGGGTCGATCCAGGACACCTTTGCGAGAACGCGCACGGACCAACCAACTACAACACCCGTGCCGCCCTGTACCAAGTGAGTTCAGAGCCTGGCATTTACTGAAATGGCTGTCATAACAACCAACAGACGTTATACAATTTTTGTTCCACTATTTCCCACGAACATGAAACATTCAGGGGATACTTTACATGCTAACACTTGTAGATCACTGTTATAAGGTCTCCACCCGCAATACTGTGTAATACACACACTCACACAGACACACACACACACACACACACACACACACACTGACATACACACACACACACAGAGAAAAGAAATGCAATTCTCAATTCCAAACCTTAAAGTTAAACTGATGAGCTGACCCTTTGCTAACATGTGACTACAACGTGTGTGAGAGAATGCACGTGACTCACGTGAGCGTGCGTGTCAGTTGGGTGAAGTTCGCGACGCTTTGAGGCAATTCAAGAAAATGGGTAAAGCGCCTACAAAATACACAGTTATTACTATTCCACACAAGCTGGCGCTTTTTTTGGTATAGTTCGGTCACAGTAACAGAGCCTTGCCATTACGCTGGGTAATTACCACTTCACTTGACTAACGTAACCAGAACTGCACCACGCGCCTGACTGATGTGGTAATTTGGGGCCACCGTATGGGTTAGACCGCACGCGCAAGAAGGGCAAGCACAAACATCCGCTCTTACTTTCTCCTCCCTTTGAACTCGGATCGCCGCCTGAAAAGTGCTCTGCCACGGCAGCCAGGCTATTACCGATGGATGACGATTTATGGCTGGCTGCTGACGCCGTAATGGTTTACTGTCCACCAGGCCCGAGCCTGTCATCTCTGTCTTTTTCGTGCTCTCTTGGTTCCCTGTTTTAGGGGATGTTTATTCCACCTTTGCTAATCCAGCTTATACATATATTATTTTGTAACAGTTTCGCTCGTACGTGCGAATTTACGCGCGAAATACTCTATAGATCTTGACTATTAGTGTAGCTCAGAATGCGATACAATGTTCTTTACAAATTGCGCGCGCGGTCGAACATTTTACGGCGTTCTACGACTGTTGTTACACTACTGGAGCGCTCAGTGTGATCGCCGCGTAATCGAGTACCCTTCTGTCGGCTCAGCATCACGGACGGACGCTGTCACTGACCAGGTGTCTAAGTGGTGTGATGAGAGATAGCACGAAAACAGCTCAGAACGATCTGTGAGCATACAAGCGGTAGCATTATCCCATTAAATGCTGCAGCTTTCGATCATTCATACTTTTTCTTGCAGCTCTGAATATTCATGATCGGCGCCTGTTGTTCTGAGTATGTGCGGTGGCAAAAATCTCCCTTTTTGGGGGATTAATAATACAGTAGTTCTGATTTGATCCTGACTGTGAACAACACAGACATACAAAAAAAAAACCCACCTACAACCAACCAACCAAACCGATGGAGACACGCATTAACCCTACCGCATTCCCACCAGGCACAAGCTCTCTTCAGTCATCCTCAATGGTTGTATTGAGGTGTTTAAACTTTTAAACATATCCCTGAAAGTTCACTGAAAGTGCAGCTGCACGTGTAGTAGTAGCAGTAGTAGTAGTAGAAGTAGTAGCAGGGGTGGGGGGGGGGGTGTTTATGGGTTTAATGTCCTTTTCCACCACATACGGGTAATATCAAAGACGGGGCAACGATGAAAAGGCCAGCACAAATATTTGGCCCCGGCCGGGATACGAACTCTCGACCCGAGCATTGGAAGGTAGTAGTAGCAGCAGCAGTAGCAGTAGTAACACTAATAATAATTTGAGGGCAACTTCAAGTGACCGTTAGGGCAATGGAAACAGCAACGCCCGAAACGCTGACCAATACCGTTTATTACTTTTTCGTGTTTTCTCCCTAAAGACCTGACACAAACGCAAAAACCCATATTTTCTTAAAAGGTTACGATTATGAAGTCATGTCTCATTGCACGAACGTAATAGCCTGTTTCAGGGGTAATGTTTCCGCTTCCAACGATGGCTGATCGTTGTTAACTGCAATTAAGCGCGTCACAGTGTCACGTGCCCTTTTGAACTACATCAGAAAAGAAACTGAATGCAGTACAGCCTTGAAATGATGCACGTCAGTGAATCTGATACACATGTTATACACCTGAGCTTTCCGGAGTGAACGTGAGGAGATGACGTCAAAATGGGGCGTGACTTTTGCTCACGATCGACAACTCTGCTACGTCAGCATGGTTTTGTTTTCAAAAAAAGTCGGTGAGTCGGTGAACTCGAAAGAATATATCAGTTTTTAAAGTAACTTGCAAAGAAACACAGAACCACTACATTTGAGACCAGTGTTAACCAACTTGATTCGGATGCGCGCGGCACGGAGATTAAAATCGTTGGAGGCTGAGACAATCACTGAGTGTCTGGTCAGGCTACGAAAAGCCGCGGTAGAACTAGAGAGAGAGAGAGATGGTGATGATGATGATAGAAATTTATTTCTCAGCGGTAAAAGTTCTGACAGGAAAGGTTCGTCAGTTGACAACCTTGCGTTGCTAATACTACAATTTACAAAGACAGTGGGAGAGAGAGCGAGAGAGAGTTGTCCATTTCTCTTTCTATCACAAGGAACTAATACAAAAGTACACATTCCCGTCTCTTGTCGTACAGTGCAGCCTATCAAGTAACACCCCCCCCCCCTCCCCTCTGTTTCCAATAATGAGACTCTCAAGGCAAATGATACTATACTATAGTGGGGCTGAGAGTGAGAAACCTTAGAGCTAGCAATGGAAAAGTAATCCAGGACACTAACCGATTTTCCCGCTGCAGCGCGGCAGCAGACTTCCTTCACAGTACGCAGATGTCAAGCACACCATCAACATGAATGAATGTATTTCTCAGACGACCAGAGAGAGAGAGAGAGAGAGAGGTCGTGAAATGCCAACGAGGACACTGATATGTTTCAATCGCTGATACTACAATTTAAATCACATGACTGACGTGAGATAACACAGGTGTATCCATGGTAACGAAGTTTAAACGAGTGGGAGTGCGTTGCGGAACGAGTCAGTGTCGCTGAAAATGAGACGTCGGTCGCTGTCACTCTTGTACTGTTCCGGCTTGACACAAAAGTTTTTCGTTCGCGTCCATTTTACAACACAGTATAGTGCGAACCTCGTGTGATCTAGCTGGTAATACTGATTCTCTAAAAGATAACCTTAAAACATCTCTTTCTATCATAAATTAATGTAAATGTTTACACCGAGAGGTATTAACTTTATTGGCTTTAAGCTTTCTTCCTGTAACTTTTTTTTCCATGGATGAAAAACACAGACACCAAAATCAACCAAATCAAATGGTTAGCCCCCAAGTCATTAAGAACCGAAGGACCATACGGCAAAGTCTACAAACCTGATACAATGAGAAAATTCAACAGACAACAACAACAACAACAACAAAAACAACAACAGCAGCAGCAAAAGACCAATAAAACCGCTGGGTGAAATTCTGAGGTTCATGAAATATCCCCAAGAAATCTGAAGGCGCAGGAAAGAAGGGGCAGCAGTGCCGGAGAGAGACAAAGAAATCGATGGAGCCAGTGAAGTGGATCGGGTTTTGCAACCCAACACCGACACTAGCATCGTAACCCCTGACATAAAGGGAAGACGGCGAAAAACGATGAGCAATTATTACTGCGGGGCGGGGGCGGGAGCCGGGGAGCAGGAAAAGAAAAAGAAAAGAAGCCACTAGCATCAATACTCACAGCCACAAAATGCACGCAGCCGAGTCCATTGACTGGGACGTAGAGAGAGAGGGTCGACGACTTCCTATCGTGAGCGAAGACAGATGACTCGTCCCCGAGTTCACATGAAGGAAACTGACCAGTACGGAACAAAGGCCATTTTTATACACTGACACACACACACACACAGTCACGGAACTAGCAGCACGTGCTTTTCTTTGTAGTAAATGCTGGCAGACGCGAGACTGTGAGCGCTGCGGCGCGCGAGAGGCACACACAGACTCAAGAAGATGCACACTTGGTCCTTCTTTTTGTGCCCGGCTTTTTTTTGTGAAAGAAAACCTCGCATACGGCTTATGGCCTCGGCTGACACGCCATTAGAAAACACTGCCACACTTTTCAGCGGTGCCACTGCCCTCGTGGTGACATCAGGCGGACGGAGAACCTCTTTGAAGTGGGAAACTAGGACATGGGCACAGTTCCAGTCAGAAGGGTCCTCTACCAAACGCCGCGCGCGGGGGATGACGCAACGCAGTCATGATACAGATCTTCAGCTGCAGGAAACACAAACTTTGCGTGGCCAAGTGTCTTACTCTACAGTGACGACATCTAGACAAAGATGGCCGCTTTTGACTTTCAGCCAAGGACTGAGTAGAGGTTTTTTTGGTTTTTTTTTTCTCTCTCTCTCTTTTTCCCTTGTTTTGTGTCAATGTTCATAGTGAGTCCTGACGGAAAAACTACCGCTTACAACGGTCTAACTCTAAGGCTGTTTGTCAAATGAGTAGATGTTCCTTTAAGCCGCTGCGACCATATTCGTGAATTTGCGGCTTCCAATGGTAGAGCCGAAAAATGAACTGTTAGCGCTACCGCCCTGGCTTGACGACAGTCTACCGAACCTTCCTGTGTGTGTGTGTGTGTGTGTGTGTGTGTGTGTGTGTGTGTGTGTGTGTGTGTGTGAGAGAGAGAGAGAGAGAGAACACAACTGATACAACAACCAGAGTTCAAATGAGCAATTTGTCCCTTTTACGCCGGCTCTAATCGCTAACAGCGAACATCGGGAGTGTTCCTTCACCTGAGCCCTCCTTGTAATTGAGAAGCGGGAAGGCCAGGTGAAAATGACAGGGGAAAAAAGAAAATAATGAAAGAAAAAACAAAGCAGAAAAACCGACGACGACATCAACAAAAACAAAAGAGCACACACACACACACACACACACACACACACACACACACACACACACACACACACACACACACACACACGCGTCCGACCAGCTTGAATGCGGGAAACAGAACAAGCCCTCCACATGAACTGTGGCCGCCACCAGCTAATCTATGGCCATTGTCTAGCCCCTGTAGTGAGAGGGAAGGGGGGGGGGGGCGGGTGTTGTTTGGTTGCACTGACCGCCGCAAGGGATAGTGCATCGACCCGGACGATCTAACCTGAATTCTCCACACCTTCAATCGATACCTGCCACCTTATCTTCCATGAGCCCCCTGTACAAACTTGCTGTAATGATACGGACTCGACTGACGATGGCTGAAACGTCCACGTGAGTTTTTTTGTTATTGGTTAAAACACCAGAACAGTCTGCTCTCATTATATATAATTTATAAAAAAAATTTATAGATGCCAAAATAACCCCAAAATTCCATGGAATCCCGGACATTTTGCAATTGTCAGGTTCATGAGTGTAACAGACTTACCTAAAATGAGTTTTAAATTTCAAATAAACGATAATAAACACGGGAAACTATTTATTGGGATTAACAGTGCTCGTGCTATGCCTCAAATATCGATGGGACTGAAAGCAAGCACCCAGAAAACAAACACGCAAATGGCTGCTAAGCCAAATAAACAGAGCTGTAGTCACTACTGAGACATTAATACCTAGTGAGAAATGAACTGTGCAACACCTTCCTGCCGCTATAATCAACCCTGTATCAGTGCACGTCGTTGATACGAATAAGATGCCAAGCTGATATGACACGTTGGACGCCGACAAACGCACAAAACAGTCACGCAAAACTTTCTGCTAATTTACCCACTTGCATCCACAACTCTAGTCAAGGAGGAATCAGCTGCCACTCCACCCCCCCCCCCTCCCCTTTGCCACACAGTTTTCCTTGCCCTGATTACGTTGTGCAAACAGTCGAGGGAAACGGCGCTCATCATCCTTCGATACCAGAGTCGACCAGCTTCTGCAGTGACAATCACCCTTCCTCCCTCTGCTTCCCCCCATCCGCCCACTCCCAGTTTTGGGCGAACATCTGCGGCGATCAGTGCAACCTGTCCTGTACGACCGTGGAAAAGTCTTCCCAGTTTCTAGCACGTACGCTCTGTATTTGACCCACTTGTGCTCAAAATTAATTTTGGTACTGGAAGTGCTAATTAAACTGGCTATGGCATTTCAGCCCAATGATCTGGAATCATCTCCCCACAGCTATCACAGACTGTGCAACTCTGACAGCTATTAAATCTAAGCTAGATGCATCTGTTTACCAAGTATTCAGACTGAACTTTTTGTGTGTACGATTGTCTTTTATGGATTTATTTCATTAAAAAAAATTTTTTTTTACTTGTCACGCTTCAATTCTGTGTCATGTCATTTGCCCTTGCTCGGACTGACAAGCATCCTACAAGTGAATTTTATTTATTAATATTATCATTGTTCTGCAAATCACTTCAAACTTGATGCCATGAAACATGGCATGAAACATGTACTTTCCTTGAAAAATAACCACAAAATCAGCAGGTTAAACACACAAACACACACATGTATGTAAAGATGCTCTGTTGGAGCGCTCATTGTAAAAACGCACACAAAGTGTGTCTTCACCTACAGATTAGCACTGGATCAAGCTGGGATGGAGCAAAACCCTTGACGTTGTGAACAGGGGAAAAAATCTGTCAGCACCATGGAAGAAGATTATGAGGTTTTGAATCCCCAAGGGAGACAAGCAATATGTGAAGAAAAAAATCTTGAGTATCTCTAGGGATGCCCACATATTTTTTTCCTGCGCCAAGATTAGGAGTAGAAAAAAAAGCAGAAGTGTGGACAACCTGGAGTCTGCTGAAAAAGGGAAAATTCTCTACAATTTCCTAATGCCATGTAATTACTGATGAAATATCACTTCATGCCCAAAGAGTGTTAGTGCTTAGTAAGCAGCACCCCAACCTTCAGCTTCACCACTCACTCGCATAGATCTATACGTTCTTTCAATTAAAACTACAACCCCACTGCACAAGGAGTGACCGGAAATGGCAGACTACAATTTCATTACAGAAAACTGCACACATGCCAAGCTATCGAAAGTCGAGATGACAAAGCCGATACGGTTATACTACAGAAAGAGCAACGGCAGCTGCTGCTGAACAGAAAGTTCTACATGACGGCCCATCACTGGGTCGATCAGGACAGGTTTTCGTGTGGCGAGGAAATGCTGGTGAGACCTGGAATGAGGGCCAGGCTGGCAGACAGGGGGGTCAGCCAAGGGCCACACCAAGCAACTGAACACCGTGCGGCCAAATATGACGGGATGAGGAGGGGACGGGAAGCGTGAGAGCCAGTAATGTCTTAGCCGCGTGTCACCATCAAAGCCACCGCGCGTATAAAAGTGGTTGTACCGTTAGGTAATGTACCTTAAACGAGATCGTTTGGACGGGGAGTCTCTAGATTTTCTTCCCTCTCCGCCTGTAGAAGAGCATGGAGGGACAGAGTAGGAGAACTTCTGACAGACGGATGGTCACGCTGAGAAACTCTGCCTCGGAAAGAGTGAAACTAGAGCCAGTTCTCAAGTTAGGCCCAGAACGCACTGCGTCGAAGCTGCTGCTTCAAATTACCCAGTCATGCGGAAAATGTAGGACTGACACGGTTGGGTGACGCTCTTCTGAAAGGCTGCAACAATCAAAGGGCAGTTAATCCGATCACGTGGCAAATCAGCTGACATTACGATTTCAATTATTCCGCAGATGGCTTCTGGGAACGCTTTTCAGTGATTTCACAATAACTCCATTGTTCGTATCGCAGGTTGATTATGTACAGCAAAACACTTCATTTGGGTGACTCGTAACTGAATAGCGAGCAGGGCAGAAATGAAACAACAATGAAATATTTATTAGACTAACAGGGAGCATTTAGGAGAGGGAGATGGAGAGAGAGAGAGAGAGAGAGAGAGAGATATAGGTCTTTCGAAAACTGAACCATCCACTAAAAGTAATGTTTTACAAAGTGATGAGTAACCAGTTTTGATGAAACAGGACGAAACAGTTAAAACTGACATCAATGACTCCACAGGAATGGGATAATGTGCTTGATTTACAACAGTTTATGGATGATCAGACACCAATTTAATGGAACAAAGGACACATAGTAAATATATTTCCAACAGGTCGAAACAAACGACACAAAACAATCACCTTCCAAGAAAAACTGATTTGTCACATTTCTATGTCATTGTCAACGGAGGCATTTAAGATGCAACACAGTGACATTATACTCATGCTTTACAAATTTTCTATGGATTACCGATATGGATTTCATTAATATTTGAACTCATCTTGGACAAAATTCACGTGTATGCATTCACTGTCCATGCCTGATTTTTCCTTACTCAGTCTGAAAAGTACAATAACCACAGCAAAGATGAAATTTTCAGACTACACAGAAAAAGAGCCCTCACCAAAAAAGTAAATTTACACAGAAAATCATTATCCTTTTTCACACATGAAACAAAACTGAACACGACCAACGCGGAGTAAAGCCTGCAGTTAGTGAGTTACATTATACTTTTCAATGGAACCTCTGACGTCAGCGTCAGTAAACAGATAATCAATGAGATCGCACAGACAACCTTGTCATCCGAAGAATAGTTTGACAACAGACAACGAAGCTGATGGAGGCGTCTGGTTCACAACGGGTCACGGCCTTTGTCTATGGCGCCACGTGGCATTTCTCGCTGAGGTCCCCCGAAGGGGTGAGGTCTCCACAAAAACACACACACAAGGGTAGGGTAGGGTAGGGTAGGATCGGGTCGGGTCGAGACGGAAACGGCTTGGCCGTAAAAGGAGAGTGGGTGGGTTTGATACCGTGTGCGGGCGAGAAGTGGGTGCGGGGGTACCAGCCATGTATTATTACTTTTCACTCTGTCACAGCAGGAGAGATCAGAACATAAGAGGTGGGGGAGGCTGGGGGTGGGGGAGGTGCTTACGTCGCAGGAAGTTTGGTCTTACTCGTCTCGACTGAAAACGCCCTTTGCTGCAAGATATTTTATTATTTTGTTTCGCTTCTTGTTTTACGCGCCACTGACATATTTTTTCATTTTTTATTGCAGACGGTGAAATGAATGTGTCTGTCATTTCCGAGATTCAGTCCTCACGGTCTTCACTATGCAAATGCCAGAAAACAACGTAGAACAGCCTCAAACGAAAACGAAAGCATTAACTTGTCTTTAAAAAAAAAAAAAAAAATCTTTGGGGGCACAACATTAAAAAAAAATCAATAACTGGCTGCATGTCTCAATTATCTAGGGGAAAGGGGTCAGCGTGCTACCTGCCATTTGAGACATATCGGTGAGGGTGAGTGGTCATCATGATACTGTAAGGGCTGGTTCTCTCCGTCTTAAAAAAAAAAAAAAAAGATTTGCCCCTGATTCAACATTTATGTTGTTGCATCAAACTTCTGGTTCAAAGACCAGACTTTTACGAGAGGTCTGGAGCGCGCGCGCACACACACACACATACACACACCCCAACAACAACAACAACAACAACGAACAGACAAAACAACAAAATCCCACATGATTCTCCTAGAAATTAATACAGGATGCCGAACCAGCAGGAGCTGTAGAAATAACAAAGACAGCAGAATGTCTGAGAAATGTTTGACAAAAAGTGCAGAGGGAAATGTGCTCCCTCTGATCAGCTTTGCCCCTTTTCGTCAATGACTGATTTACACGCGAACTTCCCAACGTCAGCCAACCTCTGCATGATCACAAAATGGTCATGTTTTAGTGTGTTTTTAATCGCTGCACAGTGCAGGCAAATCACTCATAGGAAAATAAAGTATTACATGAACTGATTTGTTGATGCGTGCACATACACGTGCCACGAACTAGCCCCTGACCGCCAAAAAGCAGCAGGCAGGTCAGGCGGGGAAAAGGAAGGCAGGTTTCCTGGTTCAGGTCTGGAGGTGAACGTCCCACTGTCCGCCCCGCAGATCGATACGCGCGTCTAGACGTCACTACAGCGACTCCCCAAACTGCTCGCGATGTAGGCCTAGGCCACACGTTGCCCGGGGTAAAATAATAGGATAATAGGTCACACGTTTTCCATCTAGTTCTTAGATTTCTGCACACTTACTCAGAACTGCAACGTGCAACGTTTATCTTTTTTCTTTAGTTTCTTCGTCAGACAACACGAAACAGTTTCCATCCTATTTCTCTGATCCAGACAACATGAAATAATTAATGGGTTACGTTTTTCACTTCCTGACAACATGAGACAAAATTTTTATCATTTTCAGTTCCAGACAAATTAACAAAACAGACAAAATCCGAAACAAAACATGAGAAGTTGTTGATGCCAGGATGGTGTTTCAGGCATGCTGACTTGAAGAAAAAAAGAAACACCTGCCAACAAAATAAAGTAAGCAATCAAACATGTATATATAAGCAGCATTTGTTGGTAGTGCAGAGAGAGAGAGAGAGAGAGAGAGTGCAAACTGCAATGAATATTTTGGCAAAAGACTTTTTAATAATTTCTGTCGAAGTTCAGGCAAATATCAAGTACGGCTGGGTTGCTGTTTCCACACAGCATACTCAAGGTACACATAAAAGAAGGATTAATACGCTGTGTTGCACTGAACAATGACAAAACCATGGTGGACACAATACAGCATGCACAGCAAACTTCACCTTTTAGTAAAGTTTTACTCTGCATATATATATATTATATATATGTGTGTCTGTGTGTGTTGGTTATTTTTACTGAAACGTATTACGTGTAATCGATGAGTCATGACAACGTCCAATAAAGACCCTCGCGTTCGCTTGGAGGAAGATAATTCCAAATTTTATCTGCTCCTCATTCATCACAAGAGATGCACAACCTTTTTTTTTCCCCGCCGTCGGGAAGTTTTTGAAAATCAACACTTCAGAAAGCGTAACAGCATGCGAGTTTTGCTTCACCTTTGGCTTCCGATTTTGACAGGACACAGGTTGCACCTGAAAGCCGCATCGTTTAGAAATTTCCCCTGCTGGGCCTGGTAACCATTTTAGCACCAGGGGTAACTGAATAACCGAAACGAACCCATACATGTCTCTGAGCCTACTGCGCGAGTTATCATTATGCAACTACCGCAGCAAGTTGGAAATTAAAATGAAGTTTAACAGAATACATGCTGTGCAAAACTCCTTAAACAACTATCTTTGTAAGGAAAATTGAAACCATTAGTGAAATCTGACATGTAAGAATTTTGTTTGAAATAAACCCTATAGTCTATACCATCAGAGTATTCATACCACCTACAACGCTAAACCAGCAACATACACTAGACTAGCACTGAAACAAGAATCTACAAATGAAAAACTAATAAATTCTGCTGCACCTGTAATTAAATAACAGTACTTAACAAGTGCCAAATTACTCTAAATTCTGTATCACTGTCAAAGTGGTTTTTTTTCTCCCACGTCTACGCATACATGTACACAAACACTGACACACACACACAAGTTCCAATCCAAGCTTGTCACTGTGTGCAGCACATGGAAAGCAAAACATTCCTTAAGCCAGTACTTAGCAGATCTCTCAACTAAGTCCCTACTGTGTTTATCGGCACTGACTAGTCACAACCAAATTCAACACGCAAAGGCAATTTAATCTCCCTGTTATCTGCGTGACGCCGCATCACGTAACTGTACAGGGAACAGTGTGTTTCACCTATCGGTTTCAGTATTTTTTAAAATTTTATTTTATCAGGTGCAGTTGGCTAGGCAAAAAAAATATTTAAAAAATGGGACAGTATGAACGCAGGAAAAAATAAAAAACAATAAGGCGTGATCTGTAAAGATGCTGATCTCATGCAAACGCATACGATGGGGACCACAGGACACAGGTGTTCTGAATTCTTCCAATCGTTTCTAAAGGTGCGCTTCCGCAAAACACCCTAGATAAAAATTCTGCTGTGCGGAATGTGCGAATGTGCCCCCACACGCATAACCCCAAAACCACGTGATAAATGGGCCAGGAAACGGGCGCTTTTCTGCAAAAGGCCAGTCTTCGAGTCCTTGAAGAAATGTTAAAACGCTAGCGGTAAACCAACCGGGCATGTGTTAGCTATCCGGATCTACTCAGATTCCTGGGCAGAACCAACCATTTCATTTTCAGTCCCAGATGCCAAACGGTTCTTACAGTCTCCGTTTCGGATTCTTATCATTCAGACGGAATCTGATCTTTCCTACTTCACATAAAAAACATTAAGTATATTCTGTACATCATCTGAGGGCTGCTTTATTCATTATTATATCCATATATTTATAAACGTGTATAAAAATGTGTGATACTGATAATCTGATCGACCAATGATCAAAATCATGCACACCAACCACTAAACTCCTGACATTTATAATTATTCAGAAAGTACAAGTACTGTACTGAAATACTACAAGTACAACATGCACAATGCAAAATCACTTGCCTCAAACATTAGTTACTGATGTGACTGTTTCTTTTACGTTTTAGCACAGTATGTACAGCCTTTGCTGCCGCTGCATACTAACAATACTAAACAGAAACTTGCAAAATCTTCCCTGAATAATTTGGTGTGGGGGGATATAAACCTGACTGTGATGATAGAGTATACCTCCAGGGCTTCATATAGATCTGCATCAGTGTCAGACATCAACCATAGACAGATCTACTCATTTTTGAAATGTTCAATGTACAAATTTTACTTTCTTACCAAGGCAGGCATACGCTGTATCATTTCTACGCCACAACGGACAATGTACAGAGAGTCCAGTACATTTACGGCCAGCCAGGTCATTTGTCCCATTATAGTTCCCATGGATATAACCCTGCACCTTTACTAGCAACTCATATTTATATTATTATTTAAACATAATTTTCCCCTTTATTCACTAGGAAGTTTTTGGTTTTTTTGAAAGTTCTTTCATAATACAATTTCTAACAACTGTGGTGGTGCAAGCTCATGTGGAAAATTATCTCATTGGCATTAAACTGAGCAAACCTGATTAGATGCAACAGAAAGCACTTGTGCTACATTGTTTAATGCACTGATTAGTCAACACAGAACCAAAAAAAAAAAACCCAACAAAAAAGCCCTGATAATGTGAAATGTTGGCCAGACAAATCAATTTTCTGGCTGCGGAAATATCCTATGGGTGTGATTTTGATATTTACAGAGTATGAACAAAAACCAAAAACAAACCTTTTAAAAATAAAAAAAACACCTGGAAACAAACAAACTGTTTTGTGTTTAAAATTCCTCAGATGATTTCTCCTCCCTTTGGATTCCACCCATTCTTTTTCTTCAGACAAAACTAGTGTAAAATGCTTTGCTCAGAAATAATGCAACTTCTGCCCTGTGTTTATCTACAGTACAACTGAAAACAAATTATCAATTCTGCTGGCTTGCATAGTTCAGGCAAGAAATTGCTCCCAGGAAAAAAAGGATTATAGTCCACTCCGGTCATCGTAACCTGTCAAAAACTTGAAGGATGTAGGTGACGATGTCATTATTTGTCTTTGCAGAGGCAAAAGAGAGCGAGTCAAGCACGTGTCAACGGATAAACAGTCGCAATGTAGAGTGTGTCAGTAGATCTAGGTCCCGACTGACAAGCAAGGCCGGAGGCCGAAGGGTAATTAGCCCGTCCCTCGTAGCTCGCATAGTGACATCACAACAAAAGGACAAAGAGAAGCGCATGCAGCTTCTCTCAAGGATCACCAGGAGAAAGACACACAGAATGAAAAAGAAAGTGGGATAACGATCTCGATGGAAATCTACTTTGGAGACTCTGCATGCCATAGATATGCTAATGTGACTCGCCTTCTGTTCGCTAGCGCTGCGAGTGTAGTGGGCTGGTTTTTCACTAGTAGCTGCCTCGTGTTCTAAAAAAGATAAAGGTGCACAAATCAATCTACGGTGCAATAAAAGTATCTCACCTTGCCCTCAGGTCTGTGCCTTCTCCTTTCGACAATCTTCTCCTTCTTTTGTTGTGTTCTGGAGAGATTTTGTCTTTTCTTGAACGTAGTGTCGGAATGGAAGGTTTTGTGAAGATTGCCGAAACAGATTTCGATGTTCCATTCACTCGTTGCGGTCTGTCACATTTTGTTGCTTTACTATCCAAGGAATCCCTGGCATTCTCACCCATGAAGCAGTCTTGGTGTATCCCATTTTTCCTGCACAGCTTCATCAACTCTCCCTCTTTCTCTGACGGCTCATCTCCTTCCACTGTCCCATTATCTCTCATGCACCCGACGGCCGCCATCTTGCACACCATCCCCCCTCACCCCCTCACCTGACGTCATGAAAACATGCGCGGATTTCCTTTCTACACGTGCCATGTGACCTCCTAGAGGGGTTTTCCCAAGATGGCGGAAGCGAGCACGCTTACTGTGATATCTTGATGATCAAGAAAACTCCTCTCGGCAAAAAAAATACAAGAGAGGTCAGAGCTGCTGGTAATTTTGAGCTTTGGAGGGCAGTAGCATACTCCTGAAATCCTTGCAATCATCCGCTTTGGGTGGAAACTAACACAATTTTCGTGCAGTGTATTCCTGTCGTCCATCTTGAAACCAACCAGCTAAGCGTCACTTTATTCATAACGTACCCGTATGCTAAACAACTCTTGGCGTTTTGCTGAGCCCTGTCAAACGAAATGTATACTTTGAGCTGCGATTTGGAAGGCGCCAAACAGTTTGAGAGGGGGTCAGAATGTCGGGGGTCTTTTCGCAGTAGGCTGTTGGCAACGCCAACGCTGTTAGTACACAACAGTACCGTTACACGCCTCGGCCGCCCCATCCATAGTATCAAGATTGGGGCCAACGTGTGAAGATCAGATCGCCTAGTTTAGATACTTGACACTTGATCATACTGTTCTTTGAGGTGTGCCGGGGGCTGTGCATTGGTCCAAAGGAATTCTGGACAGCGCAATTAGGTACAAGGCCTACCAAGAAAATCAAGTTTAAGCTCAAAGACAATAACAAACTCTAGTGCATCAGATGAGATTACAGTTTGATATCTTTGCTCTGTTTTATGAAATCTGTGCATTTCAGATACATTATTTGCAAGGAGATCACTATGAATATGTACTGGTGATGTCACAATGTGGAAAGCACTGCAGCCTTTTGCTGCTGTGCATGTTTTTAGTTTGCCTATGAAACGTACACAGTACATAAAAGTAATAATTCTAAAGTGGTTTTGATGGGGGTTTTTTGGTTTGTTTTCAAGAATAGGTCATGGAGCTTGATGATCCATTTTATCGTGCACGGCACCCAAGCCTCACTGACAGTGAGGAAGATGAGGAGCCTGACAGTGTGGATAGAGATGACCGTGATGATGTCTACAGGAGTACAGGAGAAGGTGAAGGTGCCTACATGGTAAAAGAAAATTATGAGAGTACCTACGGAAACAGAGACGATTTTCATGGTGCCTACAACAGTGCAGATGATTATGATGGTGTGTACAATACTAGAACTACATTGGTTTATGATGGTGTCTACAACAGAAGGGATGACCGTGATGGTGCTTATCCCCGGTCCGTTCAGACTCAGAGCTCAGAAGAAGAGGAGGTCAAAGAACCCGCAGAAAGGAAAGTGGTTGACCCAGGACCATTCCGTTACAACAAACGTATCTTCTTTACGGCACTGCCGTGTTTGCTGCTGATGTTGGTGATGGCTGGGGAAACGTAAGTTTAGTATGCCATTGGAATGATAGACATTAAACTTTGTACACATACAGGTTTGCTGGTAGAGCTGACCGTTACACCTTTTTTCTTTTTTTTAAATGAATGCTTGAAATCAATAATTTGTGAACCATAGGGCAGGTCCGTGTGTTATACAGCTGTATACTTTTAGCTAAAATGTATTGGTACTGTTTGTGCGGTAGAGTTTTGATATAACTTTAAAGTTTGTCATTTGCCTTTACTAGTAAAGTGATATAGTTTGTGTACATGTCCTATGTCTGTCTTTCTAAGAAGTGTATGTTGTGGTCGGTGGCATCGAAAACAAATTAGTCGTACACACTTGAGTGAAGAGCAGGGTGGAGATTTGCACACAGTGCTTAGCAGCAGCAGGTTTTAACTTCTCCGTCCTCCACCCCTGCAGCGCCTCGAGTGTCTCGCAAGAGATCTTGCGCCAAAGAAGTCTACTGTACCATACCTACCCTATGCATGTTTAGTTTATTTGGTACTGTATGCACATTGTTTATTTAAAGATTATAATGTTATAATACTGATTTCCCTGATCTTTTTGTCGCTTCCCAGCTTCCTGCTGATTTCTACTCTTGGTACCATGGTGATCATCCTGATGACCCAGATGGGAGAGGATACTAGCAGACGGTGAGTACTATACATTGCTGACCTGCCTCTTCAGGAACAAGTTCAACAGTGACTATAGTTTAAATACAAACCTGTTAGTTTGACACAAACTTGCTAAGCAACTGAAGTCTACTCAGTTTTGTGAACGTGTACTACTAATTTGAAGGCTTATAGTGAAAGCTAGAAAATGATGTTGCAGGATTGTTTTTTCCTTTCCTTTATTAAAATCTACCACTTTGATAAGAGGTCTTGAAACTGATTTTTTTAGGTCATACCAGCTGCAAACCTTTTGCTTTCCGTTTCGTCGAGTGTTCTCTTCCTCCCTATCTATCAGCGATACTCTGTCCATATCAACCGTCACGCACCCTTCGTTCCACCAGCGAAAAACTTCTCAAAATTCCGAAGCGTAACATGAAAACTGCAGGAGAGCGCTCGTTCAGCTTCTTGGCCCCGACTGTCTGGAACTCCCTGCCAGTCAAACTCTGCCTTCAGCCTACACTGAAGAGTTTTCTCTTCCGTCAAGCTTTTGATGCCTAACTTCTATTGAGTCTGTTTATGTGTACCTATAGTCGTCTGATGTCGCTGCACCTTCCAAATTTGATGTTAGAGTGGGTGCAAAATGGGTGCGAATTGTGTGTGTGTGCTTTGAGCGCAGCGAGTCCTTGGCACTTAGAGAGCTGCACTCTATAAAAATTATTGTATTTTGTATTATTATTGTTAAATAAACCTAACAGCTTCATAGCCTGCTTTGAAGCATTCTGAAATGTTTTGTGCTGATGAACTGCATTTTACTCAATGTATTTACTAGCAGAGAATGGTAACAATGCCTGTATAATATTGATACAGTATGCATAAATTTGTGGTTCAGTAGCAAATCATTTCTTTTTGCTGATAGATGTGTGGTTGTCTTCGCCCTCCTGTTCATTCCTTGCCACATACTGATGGTGGTCACAGTCCTACCACTGATTTGGTAAGTTTACCAACTTGTTTGGAGACGAAAACTTTTGAACATTTTGAGCCTTACAGCAGAGACATAAATTCAGAATAGCTGGTGTAGGACTATACTATTAGGAGTGCCTTTTTTAATCTTCCCAGAAAGAATTAACTTCATTTACAACTGAAAGATACTTATAGTTAAAACTGTCTGAACATGCATTTACCCTCATGCTCACCTGTTTCAAAGTGGTCGTGAAAAGACGTGTCCTATGAATGGTTTCAGTCTTCTAGAAGGCTTTTCTGTGACAGTGAACATGGAATCTGTCTGCAGGCGACCATCTCAGAGTTTTACCATTTCTTTGGAAAGGATTTGAGTAGCCTATTTTGGTTGATGATCTCAGGTTTAGAGTTGAAATTTAGCCCCCCCCCCCCCCCCCCCAAAAAAAAAGAAAAAAGTCTGTTTCGTCTGTTTCTGATCACCGGGCTAACAAAAATTTAACTGAAGCAAGCAGATGAAGCACCACAAAATCAACATTCAAGGGCTCTTGAGTGGTGACTTTATAACAGCACAGGCACACAGACTGCTGCCACCTTGGTTAAGATGAGAAGTGATTCCCCTTCGCCCTGTAAGAAGAGTGATTTTCCTTGGTCAGTGTTGCCTGCTAGTGCTACAATTCCGGACGAAAAAATTCTTTATGGTCAGTGGGTCAGGTGATCGGAAACAGACGTACGTGTATATATATATATATTATTTATTCTGGTCTTATGAAATAATAATGTTTGGTTTCCTGTTTTTGTCGTGCGTTAGACTTAGAGTTTGTGTTTCAAAAGTCTGCTTTAGCCAAGTTGACTGTCCTTTCTCTTATTGGACAGGTTGTCTGCCTGGAACCTGGTACTGGTTGGGCTGGTCAACATGTTCTGCATCCTTACAGGGGGGTGGATTATCCTACAGTTTCCTGCCTTCAGGATGGAAGAGACTGCCCTTTGTGCTGTGAGTCATCTCAAAAGAACTTTTCCCATAAAAACCTTAATTTTTCGACCACTGTTTACACTGAAAAATCTTGAATTTGAAGGTCTGGTCGAAAACCAAGGAAGGCCCAAAAAAAAAGGTAGTTTCAGTTTCGATGTCCAACCATTTTCACTGAACATTATCTGTGCCGTTGGGGTTAGTAAACAACGCTGCTTGAAATAGTATTTTGCATCGGAGGGCCATGAAATGCACAAAAACTGTCGTAAACCTTACCTGATATTTTAATCACCATATCCTCCTTGTCTTTTTTATTGCACATGAGCGTTTTCCACCTTCTAAACTCCGAAACGGACCACCACACCAACCAAAACTTGCTAGATGGCCGAAAACGGAAGTAGTGAAGGGATAGTACTCTGTAACTTCTGGCCTCAAAATGGCAGCATCAGCAAAGCAATTAAAAGCCACTGGCAAATCAGCAAAGTTTTATCAATTTGTTTCACTTTTTCTGGACATTTGACATTGTCTTCAGGTTGCCTCATAGATTTACTGATCTGGTTGAAAAGTTAGGGACAGATTTTTGGTGCCTGGAGAATTTTTTTTACCTTACTTTCCCAGATTTTGCACTGTGGTTGAAAAGTAAGGGAAGTCAAAAAGTTAAGGTTATTACGGTATGCTGGCTCTTTACCCGTTGACTCATTTCCAAGATCACCGTTTACAATTTACTTGATGTAGAAGAATATGAACCCCCCCCCCCCCCCTCCCCCAACCAGCCAAATTGTTTCCTTGAATTGAAGCTTGGTGGTTCGAGCATTTAAACTTTTTCCGCTTTATTGAAAGTTACTGTGGTGGAAGCTTCCTTGTCTTGAGGTGTTTGCTTTGCCTAGATCTATTCTGTACTGCTTGGGCTCCGTGCTGCCTCTTGATTGTGATTTTCCTGTTCAAGCACTTTCATTTCTTCAAAGACATAGCGATTTGATGCCTGAGTCAAGTGAGGGTTGTAAAGTAAATTATCGGTGTTGAGGAAGATAATCAAACCACAAGTGTATGGAGAATTTGTGCAGATGATTATAAGCCCCCCCACCCCCCTCCCCCCATGGTGTATATATATATATGTTAATCTTTCTGAGCTTCTGTTTTTTTTGTAATCACTTGGAGCTTGCAGTCAGCAGGCACCATGAAGACAATTATTTCACTGAGATAATAAAGTTTATTCTTATCTGACGAAGTGATTATCAGTGCTCCATTTTGTTTTAGGGTGTGAGGGGTCAAATGACCCCTGGCAACTGAAAGCGAGGTGCCACTTTCATATGGCATGAGCCAGTGCAATCAAGTCAGAAAAAATAAAGTCAGATTAAAATGCTCACCAGCACTTTACCTAGCTGCAAGTTTAATTGCAGTCAGTTCTGAACTGCGTTTCTTAAGGGCATGTCAGTGAAGAAGGGCCCTGTGACGCACACCCACATGATAATAATAATTAATAAATTTCATGATGACGTCATCTGGCCACAAGTTGCAGGATTGAGAGAGAGGCCCAGCTTTCACACATCAGGGCCCGCTTGTAAAAGTCGAGGTTAGGGCGTTTAGGGCCCCGGTTTAGAGTCTAGCCTCGAACTAAACTAGTTCTAGGGTTAAATTTTCTGTTGTTTTTTGTTTTAAATCAGGAAGCGGGTCCATTCCAGCAAGGTGCCTATGCCGTTATAGGATTTGTGTCTTTCTTTCTTTGCTTCTTTTTTAATTTGTTTTGGGGGTTTCTTTTGTCCTTGTCTGGATTAGGTCCGTAGCCGTGGGTTAAATTATTTAACCATGACTTCTACATACGGGCCCTGAAATAAGCACACGCACCCTCTGATGCTCAACGCAGCAATGTGACTTGCCATTTTGAAGAATTACACGGGAATGGCACAGGCGCACCGGCAAAATAAAGCACTGAATTGTTACAGTTAATGTTATTGTACAGGGTTGCACAAATTTTACGTGCAGTGCCTTGCAAACACAAATATTTCAAATAGAAACGGAAACGGTAATGACTGCGAAGTGGTTACAAGTTAAGCAAATAAAAGCGACACAAAAGGGACAGAAACCACTTAACTTTGACAAAGGGCTTTGTCAAAGGACTTTGTGCCGTCCTTTGTCAAAGTTAAATGGTTTCTGTCCCTTTTGTGTCGCTTTTATTTGCTTAACAAATATTTCAGTTTTTGTCTTATTTCAGACGGTTGAGCAGCTGCTGTTCACCATGTACCCATGTGTGTGTTCTGCGCTGGTGACTTGGGTTCTCTCCATCGTCGTGCCCTTGTTAATGACACCCTTCATATTTCTGGCTCTTTGGTGAGACTCTGTCTTGGTAACACTAGAGACGTTTGGCGTCTTGAGAAGAGCAAGGTTTGAGTGTGGTGAATCTGTCTGTCCTTTTGTTTATTGATAACCATTCAAGGCGAGAAAGTATTATTAGTTTGTGTTGGAAAGCGGCTCAGAAACTAAGGACACTTGACTTGCCAAAAGGTAAATTTCTGAAAGTTACTGTATACGGTCACAATTAAAGTGCGGGAGAATTTAAGGGTGGTGGTGGTGGTGGTGGTTTTCAGGGTTTAAAATCTTCCTCCCTTTGGAGGATGTGCTTCGTTGGTTACCGGTATATATATTAATGTTTCTCTCCCTCCCCCTCCCCCCCCCCCCCCCCCCAAAAAAAAAAAAAAATCTCTGATGCACTTAAAATCATGCCAATGCACCAAATTGCACATGTTTTAGTCTTCTTTTTTTTTTCTTTTTTTTTAAGACTCTTGTGGACCCCCTTGGCATAGCACACTTGCTTTGCAAGCGCATGCTCATGGCGTTGCCACTTCATCACACAGTGCTACAAACTTTCCCCCCTTTTAGACCCCGGACCATTGTAAAGCCTGCATTTTAAACCAAACTGAATGATTCGCTGAATAGACCATGCCCTGTTGCAGGTTTGTGTGCCTGCAGTTATACCTCCTGCCTGCTGCCTCATCCTTCAAGTCAGTTGAGGAGGTTGATGAAGACACGAATGTTCTTCAGCAGCCGACCGTCATCCTGATAGTTGTCGCTTACATGCTGAGTGGCCCGTTGCTTCATGTCTGCATTGCGGCTTTCAGTTCCGCTTCAGGCGGTCTCTTCACTCTTACGTCTCTGGTGAGAATGAGATTTGGTGAGATGTTTGTGAGAGGCATTGTTTCTGGTGCTAGCTGAGACATTGATTGCATTTGCTCAGTGTGAACATCAAAACGGCATAAGTTAAATATGCAGCATTATTACCACATTCTGAATGCAAAAGGTTCTTTTTGACTTTGTCCCTTACTGTTGGTCCAGTCTTGACAATTCTCCCTCTGTGTGTGTGTGTGTGTGTTGTGTGCGTCTCTCTCTCTCTCTCTCTCTCTCTCCTCCTTTTTACAGGTACTTTTGAAACATCTTCATCTCTCCTCATTTCTCAGTGTATATATGCTTTTTGTCCCCCCAATTTTCAGTCTGTGTTACTGACGCTGATCTCAGTTGGAGTGTTTCTGACGACTCTTCTCAGCTTGCGGCAGTTGTGTGAATACTTAGGTAGGTTACACCACCTTCTTCTGCATTGTGCTTCTGCCTTCTGATTTAACTGGCTTTTCCTGTGGAAAAGGATTATTGATTTTTTCCACTGCTCAGGGCTGAAAAATTTCAAACCGTTGGCTGCAGTTTTCCTCCCCCCAAAAGTGTGTTTCCTCCGCTGAAGCACTTGAAATGCAGCAAACTGCACATTTTTTGTCTACGTTTTAAAACTTTTCCTCCCAAAACAGTGTTTTCTCCTCTGAAACACTTAAAATCAAGCCAAAATGCTCCAAAGTGCACAGATTTTAGTCTTGTAAAAAAAATTATGGTGCGAGCGTGCCTCCAGACTCCCCGTAGCACAACACGTCCGCTTTACAGGTGTGTGCTCGTGGCTTTGCCACTTTGGCACTAAATGCTACACACTTTTCCCTGTTTTGGATCATAAATCATTTTAAACCCTGCCTGCTGCATTGTTTTTTTTTTCTGGATATACAGGTCCTATCCTTTGGCATGAATTGATAAACATGGCCGTCTCTGTACAGGCTGGTCTCACATGGTGGTGGTGCGAGCGCGATGGGTGAGCGGGGCCGCAGCTACCCTGCTGTGTTACCCCGTCCTGCAGGAGCTAGGGCTTGCTTCACACTTCCTGCCGTGGTTGCCTGTTGCCATCGCCACTTTTGCTGCCTTTGGACTTGTCCTTGCACATAAATTTGGAAAGGTAACCAAGTATGAGAGAAAGCAAACAACAACAACGATGGTTTAAAAAATGTGATATGTGTAAATGGCATTTAGCAAAACAGCCCAGCCCCCCCCCCCCCCCTTCTCCCTTTCCTCTACAAGAACTGTAAACCTAAACTTTGGACAGAAGGAGGGGGGGAGGTGTCAGTAGGCATGCCTTCACTTCATGCTTAGTGCATCAAATGCAAGGAGAAAAGTTGCATTTCGTTCAGTTTCTACATCAGAAGGGTCAAAACTTCAGACAGAAGTTTGGGGGGGGGGGGGGGGGGGGGGGGGGGGGGTCAGGTCGGTACACACTTCACTTCATGTTAAGTGCACTTCATGCTAAACTAAACATGTTGTGCATCATAACAGCAAGGATAAAATCTTCATTGGGGCCTCGCGAAGCGATTTTGGGCTGTTTGGGCTTCGCTCAACATGTTAAGCGAATATTCGCGATCAACCCCGAATGATTTCGCCAGACGCTATCTGATTGGCTGGTCCAGATTCGCCAGCTATCTGATTTCAAGATGGCGGAGGGTCGCGCTCGCACATGGCCGGTGTCGGTTCAAAGTTACAAGCATTAATATTTCGGCAATGAAGAAGTTTCTTGGTGCTGCTGGAATACATTGATTAGTAAGGATAGTGTACATTTGACTTACAATGTTACAGGTGAAGTAAGAATGCGAAATATCTGTAATTACAGCGTTTTTGCTTCGCATGCTAACGCCGTCTGCTCGCGTGGAGGCTCAGTCGCCGCGTCGTCACATGAGTACCGAGTCAACGTTCTAGTCGCTGATATTTCAGGCATCTATAACTTTCATGGCTCACTTGCGTCACTCTGATTACTGAGGTAGTGTAGAATTTTGATTTTGTTTGCTAAAATTGATGCAAAACCGCGACATTGTTGTTGGTATGACGTTTTTCTTCCGCCGTGTGCTGGTGACCGTCTGCTACGCCGGTGTACCGGCTCGTAACTGTCTGTCGGTTCAGTGGTTTCGTTGGTGATTATTTCGGTTTTTAATGCAATTCATGGTGCAGTTGGGTCACATTGATTAGTTCAGATAGTGCCCTTTTGAGTGCGTAAAGCCATGTTGTCGTGTAACCCCTTGATTTCCCTCAACAGCTACAGTTGCTACGAGACGCACTTCACTGGTAAGCTCACAATCGGCGCCATTGCTATTTTCCTTCGGTCACATGTCACGAATGCTTGACGCCTAGTTAGTACGTGGAGGCCACGCCGAATGAAACCGAAGAAGTTCGGTTGTCATCGCCGAGGACTTCTTCGGCTATAGTTAAGACGCGCCTTAAGAAAGGTCACTGGCAGGCGATTACCTAAAAAAAAAAAGTTGGTTTATCAACAGCTATCACTAAGAACTACAGTTCTTGTTCTCAGTGTTAGCAGCTGCTGGCATTCACATCACACTGTTTGACAACTGTTACAGCATTTGTATTGCCTCACAGATTGTTTGTCTCACTTTTATCACAAGGAATGTGTTCCGTTTTCAGATTTGGTCGCTGGCACTGATGTTTGGACTTAGCATACTGCTCTGCTTCTGGCTCTCCAGTCTGCCTTGGGGGCTCACGTATCCTTCACCCTGGCAGTGTTGAGCCCGGAATATTCTGAACTGTCTCTATGTTTTTTTTCAGCATAAGACAACTTAATTCCACAAGACTAGGGTTAAAATATTGCTCGATGCCACAAATGCTTCATTCGCTCATGATCAGTCAGAATAAACGCGACAAATATTTACGTTAAACGTGCATTGTCAATTCTGCACCTTTGGGGAAAACTTTCATTTAGGGTGAACATCGCAGAACGTGCTGCAAATGATGACACCCCCCCCCCCCTTCTTTTTTTTTAAAGTGCACATTTTACATTATTTATAAACATGTAACATTAATTTTGCCGCAGTGCTTTCTATTGTGACTGCATTTTAGAACGGTAGTCTTCAGATCTGTGTCTTTGTCCAGTCTTGAAGGCTAGGGGAAGGTGTGAGAGGAAGGAAAAATATGTTTCTGTTTGCTTGTGTTCTTGGCTCTTTTAGCCATTTTTGTTGACGTTGACAGGCTGCAGTTGTCAAAATGAGGCCAAGTCAAAAGTCAAGTGATTGGTAACTGTTTTTTCCCTTAACAGGCACTTCAGCTTCTATTTCCTGGCAGTAGTGCCGATAAACATGTTCTACGTTTTTGTGGGCTCAAACTTCATCATGTGTTTGCTGACCATCTATTCTGCATGGCATGGCCCAAAGGAGGTGTTTGGATTTCTGGTTCTGCTTCAGTCTGCAGGTTTGGTTTCACAGTGTTGAAATATTCCGTGTGTTTCATTGATCGGACCGTCTTACTCTTAGGGTGGGGAGAAAAAAATCGAGTCTAGGCAGTGAATCACTGAGTACCGTAAGAACCTTAACTTCTCGACCACTTTTTACAATGAAAAATCTTGAATTTGAAGGTCTGGATCGAAAACCAAGGAGCAAAAACAGTTTCAGTTTCGATGTCCAACCATTTTCACTGTACACCATGTGTGCCATTGGGTCTAGTAAACAACGCTGATTGAAATAGTATCTTGCATCAGAGGGCTTTGAAATGCACAAAAACCGTTGTACACTTTTCCTAATATTTCAATCACCATCTCCTCCTCCTCTTTTTTAATTGTACATGAGCATTTTCCACCTTCTAAACTCCGAAACTGACCACCACTACAACCGATACTTGGTAGATGGCTGAAATCGGAAGTGTGAAGGGAAACTACTCTGTAACTTCTGGCCTGAAAATGGCGGCATCAACAAAGCGATCAAAAGCCAGACTGGCAAATCAGCAAAGTTTTATCAAATTGTTTCACTTTTTTCTGGACATTTGACATTATCTTCAAGTTGCCTCACAGTTTTACTGGTCTGGTTGAAAACTCATATTTTTCGGTGTGTGGTCGAAAAGTAAGGAGATTTTTTTTTTTTTTTTTTTTTTACTTTCCCAGATTTTGCACTGAGGTCGAAAAGTACAGATGGTCAAAAAGTTACGGTTATTACAGTTACGGTAATACAGATGTTGGTCCTGCTAAATGAAATTGTCTTTCGTAGCGAATATACAATTTAGAAATTTAGGCTCTTGGCATTTGTTCAGGTTCGCTGCATCTGTCTGTAACATGCATGAGCCATGTATCTTTAGCATTTCTCTGCTTCCTTGCTGTTACATGTGCAGTTTTAAGTGTGTATCTTCCGGTGTGATTCATTGACACACCAAACTTTACGACCCTCAGTGGGAGCTGGAGAAGACAGCAGACTTCATGCTCAGAACTGAACTTCCAGTGTGACCAAGAGACGAACGACAACAACAACAAGTGTGTATCTTTTGTTTACGTTCTTTTCAGGTATGACAGTGTGTGAAATTGCGCTGTACCAGGCGGAGCTGTATTCCTTCATCGGTTTCCAGCTGACTGGCGTCACCGCAGCCTACACTATTTACCGCTTGTCTGTGGCGGAGAAACTTGCACGGAAAAACGCCATCTTTTCCTCTGCCATACATCTGACCAAGATGGCTGTGACAGCTCTGGGGTACTTGGAGCTGGAGGCAGCGAGGGAGGGGGAGGAAATGGGGATGGTGGAGGTGTCTGCATTTGATTTCTTGACACTGCTGTTCTTCATCACCATGCTTGTAGGATTGTTCCTGTATGAAACTAAAGAGGAGGTGTCCCTCATACAGGTGAGGAAAAATGTGTGTGTCTATAGGAGAGTGAGAGGCAGCCATAGGAATGTGCCAGAATGGAGGTTTTGGGAGAATGCTTGGTGGTTTTTGGTGTGTGTGTGGAAGGTGATGGTTCAAAATGAGGGAAAAACTGCATGAAATTCATAACTGATCTGTTTCTTTGTTGCAGACATTATCCTTAGACTGTAGTGACTTTGCATGTAGATGAAGAAACATAATGATAGCTGCTTGTTAAATTTTTTTTTTTTTTTTTGGTGGTGGTGTTTGCTTGTGTGTGTTTCCTTTGGTTTGGTGCTTGTTAGTATTTGTTTTGGGGTTTTCCGCAGAATGCACAGATTTGCATCGTCACATCAGCTATTTTTGAATACCATTTGTCATCAGTTTTGCTTTTGTTTTCAGGCAGGACAACACTTGTCGTTGCTGCTGCTGTCGCTGGCGGTCAGTGGTCAGTCCTTCCTTTTGCCGGTGGCTTTTTATCTGTTACAAAGGGGTCCCTCCATTGCTGACCTTGTAGGTGAGTTCGGCACTACGGCTTTCACTTCCGTGATAATCATGTGGTTCATGAGCTTGAAGTTAAAGATGTTGATCATTTTTGGCACTCGTGCTGTCTAGGAATTGTATGATAAATTTTTCGTTTAACAATCTTCCCGAATTCCCCTATCCCCCTCCCTGCCCATGCACACACACACACACACACACACACACACACACACCTGTCTTGCCTTCGTGTACACACGCACGCACATACATCAAGTGTGCACACTAAAAATCCCATGTTCATCTTTCGAAGAAGAGTAGGTTGTGGTCAGTGTCATAGTAAACAGAAATACTGTCGCACACACCAGAGTGAATAGCAGGGTGGAGATTTGCACATAAAGTAGCCCTTAGCAGCAGCAGGCTTTCACTGCTTTGTCCTCCAGCCCTGTGGCGCCGTGAGCATTTCAGCAGAGATGGACATGCGCCGAGGAGAAGTCTGCCATACCATACCATACCACACACATAGAGCATTAAAGGGGCTAATGCTATCATTTGTATGCTCACAGATCGTTGTGAGCTGTTTTCGTGATATCTGTTATTACACCTCTTAGACACCCTGGATAGTGACAGCGTCTGTAATGCTGGCCCTGAGCCAACAGAAGCATATTCAGTTATTGTGTTGCATTTGTCACTGAGAAGCTAATTCTGTCTGACACTGCAGGACTGTGGTACGGATTCGGCGGTGTGTTGGTGCTGTTTTACGCCCTTCAGCATGGGGAGAGTGCAGGGACGTTTGACCAGATGTTGAGAGTGTGCGGTGTACTGGGAGGGGTTGGAGCAGTCGTTACAGTCATGCAGCCACAGTTCCAGCTCTCCCTGTAAGTCAGTTTGAATGGAACAGATTATCGCAGATTGAAACCATATTTACAGTTGGTTTATGTTCAACCTTAAGTGTTGAATCATAAAGTTGGTTAAAATATTTGGCTCGTGTTGGGGGGGATCTGCTCCAGTTCGTGTTGTATCCATCACAAACTGATTTCATGTGAGCCCTTGCCCCCTTCCAAAGTTTAGAAAAGGACTGTAAGACTTACAAAATTGGCTTTCTTTTGATTTGGACCTACATTATTTTGCAGTATTTTACACTCAACTCTTGTAATAATAATAATAATGAATTAGAATATTGTATAGGCGTTCTACCCAATTTCATGAATTGGCTCAAAGCGCCGCAAACTGAACACAACACGCACGCTCAGGTGAATCACACACATTCTCTCACACACTGGACATAAACACATTACAATCACGTGGTGCGAAGGGTCAACTCAGCTATTTAAATTTCGGAATTTAGAATCACATTTATTTTTCAAGTTTGGTGGGCTGAACATTTCCAAAGTGGGGGGGTGGGGGGGGGGGGGGGGGGGGGGGTACCGGGAGAGAACCCCTGACGATCGGCCCGAATGAACGATGCCACATACGAAAAGGAAAAATTCTTTGCCCTGAGTGGGAATTGAACCCTCAACCTCTTGCATTGGTGACAAGTGTCTTAGCCACTAGACCACCGACCGCCCCTTGTGCGGCGTTAAGCCACAGAAAACTAAATCAACACTCCACTGCCAAAACCATCCCACCACACCGTGGTGGCAGGAGGTAGCAAGATGTGCATGAAACACAGAGAGGTGATACATGTACATGCATTTTGCAGGTTTGCAGTCTTCCAGTGGAGCGAAGTGTTCAGCATCTTGCTGCTAGCAGCCATCCTGGCAACCAAGGTGGATCCGAGCTTGACACAGATGCTGATCTCATCAGCTTTACTTGGCGTGTGCCCAGGAATTCACACAGCGCTGTTGGTATGCTCCAGTTCTGTTTCAGTTTGTTGTGTTCCCACAGGCCACAGAAAAGTATTAAAAATAACTCATAAATTCAATACCAAAACTATTCAGTTGGTGCAGGCAGCAAGGCTGCAAGAGGGGAAAAATTTGATAAAACAACTGGTCAGATTGCCTGTTTTGATTTGAGCTTTTTGTAGATGTATGTATACCTCTACATCTGTATTGGGATTCCTCCAGTTTTTGTTTTTTTTTAAATCAAGAAAAGGCATCTTTACTGAGTGTTATTGTTTGTTTGTTTTTGCTTTTTAGTTTGTTCATTATTTGCTTGTGCTTCAGTCTGTAAACAAATTTCATTTTGATCGACTTACTGTCTCTTCACTTTTTATGCTAGCCGCGGTGCTCCATAGGTCTGTAAAGTATATTTATGGACTGCATTCCACAGCTTTATGCAGAGAGTGTCACCGTGCTGCACTGTGTGATTCTTGTCTGCATCATCTGCATACTGCTTGCCTTCCTGAACATCCTGGTCAAGATAACCGAAGTGTCAGACGCCACAGAAAAAGTCATCGAACTCGGGTAGGTTGGGGGAAATCAAAGCAGATGTCAACAGTGGCACAACCACATTTGTTTTGAAATGCTAGCTTCTCTTCTTGGCAGCATTTTCATTTGTTAGCCGCGTGATTGTTGCAGACACTTCGTCTGTGTAGTAGAGCTGAAAGAGGGAGAGTGCTGTGGCCGTGGTGTCAAGCACGTGTGGCGCCAGGTCGCTTGTCAAATTCGCGTTTGTCAAATTGGTCAGATGTTCCACTGCACCAGTTGAATTTTGGTGTGTGATATCTAGAATAACTGCAAGTCATAGCCGAATTCCTCTTTAGATTCAAGTTCCTCTTCTGAACCAACTTCAGAACCATCATCACGCTCACTGCCAGTGTCATCTGCTCGCGCATGTGTCTGCATTGCGGTCATTCACAGACCTCGAAACTGACAACATAGCCTGTTGTACTCTTTGCCAAGATCCACACCTTTACACCCCACTTGGCAGGCTTCATCGGCGGGTACTGTCTGATACCCAGGCACAGTCTGAAGCGAACTCGAGAGTGTTTTGCTAGAAAAACAGGAAACAGAAGTGCTGGTGGCTGAAGCCTAAAATACATTTAGTTAGGGTACTGTGCACGCATGTGTGTGTGTGTTGCAGGTCAGTGGTGGTGCTTGTGCTCCTGGTGGCGCTGGTGGGTGTGGATGTAGTCAACATCATGACAGACAGCAAGCTGCTGGAGCTGCCTGCCTGGAGGGTGGCGCTTGTCGTCACCACGTTGATTGCCGTCATCCTCAAGTCATTAGCTGTCAAACTGGTAAGGTATCACCAGAATCTGAATCGCCAGTTTTTTTGTTTTTTTTTTTAAACTGCTTTATTGTCCCTTTTGGGAAATTCAGGCTGCTTCCCCCAATACCTATCCTTCCTTTTTTTCTTTTTTTTTTTTTCTTTTACCAATTTTGCAATTTTGCTGGGGGAGGAAAGCGGGATAACCCGGAGAGAAACCCCCGATAAGCAGCCCGGCAGCCAGGAAAAACTGGTACAGTGTATCACATATCACAAGCTCGACCTGGGCTCGAACTCGCGCTTCATCGCCATGACATTGGTGACGGCCGTTCAGCAGCGCAGCGGCTAAATCCAACGCGTTCCTATTAGACCGCCGCTCACCCAATGTGTTAACCCAATTCATACCAAGTAGTGAGAGCAGGAACGTACTGGAGGATTCCCTGCCAGAATGTAGTGTGTCGCTTGTTTCTGTCTGTATCAGTAGTAATCTGTAAATGGACCAAGTATGGTGAGCAGGAGCTTATTGGAGGGTTCCCTGCCAAAATGTAGTCTAAACCTTTGCGAGTTGGGTAGCTGTTACAGTTACTATTGTAACTTGTCCAGTGTTTGCATACTGTTCTCACTGTTGGCACAGTACCTGCCCAGTTGCTGATGAATTACATAGTCTGTACATTTATTTTGAAAAGAATGTTTAAGAGCAATAGCCTTCAGTGTCAAAGGACAACGGAATAGAGAACACTGAATCTGTCCTGTAGGTCATCAAGGAGTTGCATTAGAAGATAAATGTATTACCAGTTGCCATCCACCTTTAAAGTCCTTTAGTTGTACGGTATCGCAAGCTGGACCAGCACACCCATCAAATCAGTTGTAAAATGGCCTAAAGTGTCTATCAAATCCATGGCACTTAGACCCTATTAGCAAATGTTTGTAGAGCAGTGGGGTGCAGACCGAGACTAGATGGTTTCTGATTTGCCCAGGGCCCGAACCACTTGCCGTTGACAAAGAAAGAAGATCACAGCCTGCCTCTGATTCCCATCATTGGCAACACGGCCACCCTGGCAGCCTTTTCTTCTCGCTCGCACTCAGGGCGAACAGGATGGTCTGCTGTATGATTTATGGGTGAGTTTTTACGTAAAATGTGACGGGCTTCCACAAAGGGGGGACAAAGTTACCCAACTACTTACGAGAAAATTGAAGCAACTTTGAGATTTTTTCATTTCAGGTCCTTAAACAGCTAATGCTACCTCTGCGAAAGTTTCAAGGCTGAATGTAGCTTAGATAAACTTGTTAAAAACGATTATGCAATACAACCACACCATACCGGCATGATGCCAGCGTCACACTTTACCCGCCATTTTCTTAACATGGGCGCTGTTTGAGGGTAAGTTTTCAACAGACGTATCTCAGGCCTACACCGGCCTACAAGCTGCACTTCTCAGTGCACTTCTCACTTCTCTCCAGTGTGTGAGAGAATGCGTGTGATTCACGTGAGCGTGCGTGTTGAGCTCAGTTCGTGGCGCGTTGAGCCGATTCATGACATCGGGTAAAGCACCTATACAATACTCAGTAGTAGTAGTTGTAGTAGTAGTAGTATCAGTAACTTCATATGGTCCCAGTCATCATTGTCCCCCTTTTGTGGAAGCCCATCACAAGTGATCTTGCAGATTTTTTGTAAAGTGTGTTGTAAGTGTAGTCACTAGTACTCAGAAGATAATATTAGATGACAGTTTGGAGCCAAATACCTTTTCATAAATTAATATCGAGGCAGGTAATCAGTGCAGAGAATAAATCTGATGGCTTGATTTGATACAAGTACTGACACAGACTGCTGTATCTGTAGTACATGTACTGTACTTCAGGTGTCTACATATATGTCAGGTTTGCTGCTCATGAGAAAGTATAGGTCAGGACAAAAAAGGTGAAAAACAGGTGCATTTGAAGTAGTCAAGGAATGTTCTTTTGTTATGGTATTACCTGTAAAGCAACCGTTTTATTTTGTATGTGTATGGTGTATGATTTTTGATTGAATCGTTTGCGTGTTCCTAGTGCTGCGTTGCATCAGTCATCCTGACCTGTCTTCAACGGGATTCTCTCCTCCTGTCCTCCCTGTCACCTAGCAACCGGGCCACACCCACTGTCATGGCTGCTCTGGGGACTCTCGTCATCTCCACCTTGCTACGATCTCGTTTCTGGCGTTTCGACGGACTCCTCCTTGGCTTCTTTGGCATTTGTGAACTTCTTTCTGTACTGTTCTCGTTGCCTGTGTACGTGGTACTCTTTGGCATCATGTGGAAAGGGGAAATCTGGTCAGAAAAGGCTGTGGTGTTCACGATGCCCCTGAACGCACTGGTATTCCTGTTCGGCAGTTCCTACACAGCCTGGATGCTGTCTGTGGCAGGATTTGTGTGCGGCATTGGCATGATGATGCTCAAGTTGCCTCTTTTGCCGTATAATCATCATGAGTTACGAAGATGACGAGAAGACAGAGACTGAAAGGTGAACAGGGTTATTGTGCGTGTGTTATTCAAGCATAAATTAAGAGTGTGGTCTGGTTGCATATATGCGAGACTGACCTAGATTTTAGGAAGTTTGTGGCATTGGTCTCTGCAAAGAATGTCTGTGCAATTTTGCTTATATATTATGATTCAACTTTGACAGTGTGTAGCTGTGATGACCATTTTACAGGTCTGTGACCTACAAGTGTTTGTGTTAAGAGATACAGAGAGAATTTAGCACATTTTGGTCTTTGGGTTTACACTCAACTGCTTTGGTGTTATGTTAAATCAACACCAGGGTTATGTTTCAGTATCTTCTATCACAAACACTTCATACCTGAAACCACATCAGTGACCACAGACTGTTTGGACAGTGAATCATCTGCTTGTACCATACCTAGTGTTGCAGCCAGACCTTGCTGCAAGTGCAAGGCTTACATGCAGACCAACAACGCTGTAGACATTTACACTACATTTTTTTTTCAATGATAGAAAAAAAGTGGTGACCTAGAAAGAAGGCAGACTGCTTCCTGTCTGCACCCCTACCAAAGACCCAGTTCTTCATCTAGCAGTAATTCTTGAAATGTGCTTTTCCGTGGGCCTGCTAAAAGGAGAGAAACGTGCTGGATCACAGGTTTCGGCACATTCACAATTTTTTTTTTTTTTTTTCTTCTGGCAATCACAGTCAGCTTTTAATAACATGTACCGAACATTTTGAAAATGTTCAGTGAGGGATCTCTTTTTTCATTTTATTCTTGGTTTTGCAGAGCCCTTTGCCTTTACTCCATATGTCGTAATTCATGTGAAGTGTTTTTGATGGAATAGTATTTTTAGTCTGATACTCCATTCCATTTCCAGTGGCATTATGTGTATACTTGTATCACTGTCAGCTGATATTCTTGGTTGATAATGAGCTGTATCAAGGAACATTATTCATCCCTTTTAGAGCTTGCACTGGCCAAGTTGTGTGAAACTGCTTCCAGTGATAGTGTACAGGGAAATATACCTTGCTTGCCAGTAAGCCAAGATCCAGACAGCTGAGGCTTTTTGTGAAAATCATTTTTGCATTGTGCCATATGTTCAGTAAATGTGGTGGACTTGGGTGCAGCCTAGTGACTAGGAACATTGTTCATTTCAATATTACAAGAAAGAGGATTCGACTGATCAGTTCTGTTCAAGTATCTTCAACGATAAAATGCATTCCTGCTGGTAGCATTGTGAACGACTGTGTATTTAATTTTATGCTGTATTTATGTAACTCTTTGTGTGTTTGTGAGGGAGAGAGAGAGAGAATTTAGCACATTTTGGTCTTTGGGTTTACACTCAACTGCTTGGTGCTATGTTAATCAACGCCAGGGTTATGTTTTACTATCTTTTATCGTTCATAATTGTTACGCCCTTAATGGGTCAATGAACCGTGCTTGTGTATTCGTGCTGCATGTATTTAACACCGTTGGTGTGTCTGTGAGAGAAAGAGATGCAACAGATTTTAGTCCGTGGGTAAACACTAGGTTGCTTTGATGTTATGTTACATGTATATCAAACCATAAAGTTTCACAATTTTTTTTTATATCTATGTGATGGTTTCTTGTGATATGTATGCACATGTACTGCACGGCATTCACCATTGTAATCATGTAAGGCCAGCCATGCCTGAAAATCAGCACCGTTTGCAGGGGTGCTAGCAACTCGGGACCTACAAATCTGAAACCACTTAAAGATATTTTGCCAAATCTGAAAAGCCACAACTCGGAATGCAAGGAAATCCAGAAAAAATTGACAAGCGGGGGGGGGGGGGGGGGGGATTGGCCCTCAAAATCGGAATGCAAGGAACGCCGAACGCGCCACCAGTTTCTTTTTTTTATAATTTTGCGGTTAAAAGTGTTTCTAGTTGAACAGGAGGCCATTGCAACTTGTACATGGGTGAAAGCTGGCAATTTTGAAAATACTGAAACTTCTTTTCCCAGGCCGGGGTCCAGGGGCCGCCTAGGCCCCGGCAGGGTGCAGGGGCGGAGCCCTGCTGGGGGGAACCAGGGGGGCAACGCCCCCCGGAAAAAAACACGAATTTTGCCAAATTTAAGAGCCAATTCTAGGCCTCTCATGGCACCTGAGAGCATTTGATAGCTATTCTTATCTACCACATTTTCCCTTCAAATTTCAACCCTTAGACTCAAGCTATTACAGACCTCTTGTTGCTGTACACAAGCTTATCCAAATAATCATTGTGGAGAATCAAACTCTAAAATCCACACATTAAAAGACCTGTCAGTTTACTCTCAGAAACTGAGATCTATAGGTTCAGCATGGTTTAGGAGGGTGCCAAAGTGTAGTTTTTGAATAGCAAAGTGTATCTGTAATACAGTCGGACCCACTTAACAGGATGACACTTTATACAAATTTACAGTTGGCAAGTACACATTTTGATTTCAAAGCACAGGCGTTTCTTTATCTGTGTAAAACTACACAGTGTGTTTACCACAAACTGCCTAACACTTACTATGGACGTAATGGTGATGAAGTGTCAAAGCCAGGAGTGCACGCCTGCTTAATTGTTAAGCTTGAGGTGTGCAGGGGAATGCTCCCCAAGATTTGTTTTTAAATACACTGAACTCTGTGTGAGTGATTCAGTTTAAGTGCTTCAGACAAAGCCGGACTGACTGAAACACTTTTTGAGACCAGAAACTTGAATTTATAGCCAAAGGTGGAAATCCGACAAAAGCACGGTGGAAGATCTTAAGCCCTGACTGTTAACTATATGGTTATCTTGATTAGTCCCTCCCCCAAATGAGATCACTAGTATTGATTTTTCGTATTGATTTTCGCCTTAAAATAGACTTCGGGAAAATCCGGTACTCGCAAGTCAGGTGTGCCACGCGCACGATCATCCTAGGCAAATTGTTGGTAACTTAATCGTCGTGTCTGGCCCTAAGAAACGATCCATAATGCATTTTTCTTTCAGCTGTTTTAGTTTTGCGTAAGAAAACACAACCGCTCAATGCTTTATCGACGCCGGTAAAGACTGAACGCATGGCTAGAGCCGGCTCTGGGAAAATCCGGCACGCGTACGCCCAAGTCGGACGATCATCATACGCGTATTTTTGTAGCTAAAACGTCGCGTCTGCCCCTCAGAAACGATCCGTATTGTATTTTTCTTTCTGTTGGTTTAATTATTCGATTTTAAAAATCCAGTTGAATGCTTCATCGGCGCGAAGATCGCATGGATGCTAAGCTACCGCAAACTACGCAGTATGTGCAGCACGAGACCTTGCCGCCTGCACGCCCCACCCGTTTCTTTTTCGCGATTTTGCGGTTACGAAAAGTGTTTCTACTTGAAGGCGAGGCCATTGCAACTTACTCCACCGAAGACGGTCTCGCGAAAGTTCCACCTAACGACAAATCGGAATCCCCCCCCCCCCCCAAAAAAAAAAACCGAACATACGATTTTCTGCCAAATCGGAATCCTGAGTTTACGTAAAATTTCAAATCGGAAATCCGATCTGAATCGGAAATCTGGCACCCCTGCGTTTGCACGTTATATGTCCTCCATCATGGCAGCTTCTAAACCAGTCTTGCGCCCCTGTGAGTATGTTTAGGCACTAGGCACTAGGAACTGAATTTTCCTCTTTGATTTTGATTGGCTTCCATTATGAACTTATATCTGTGCACATTGTTAGCGCATAATCATAAATCACCCTACATGCTTTGAAAACCGTTTTATCACATCAGTACTGAGTATTCTTGAATGTGTACGAAAATAAATCTTCAGGCAAACGCCTTGAAGATACAGTTGCATATATATACTTATGAAAGTCGTCGTGAATGTAATGTTCTTGCAGTAATTTGTGAAGTTGTTGCTTGCGTATGCTGGTGCATGGAAATAAATGTTGTACGAGACATTGAATGTTCAGAACAGTTTTTTTCTGCTTTGTTTCTCCACTTGTTTCACTGAGCAGTGTGTGTGTGTACAAACATGGCACATACAACACTAAATACTGTCACAGGATTTATTTCATTATTTAAAAAAAAAAAAAAAAAAACATTCACGCAAGCCAGACAGTGGACAATAATTGAATAAAACAATCAATTTGGCAGAACAATAATTAAAGAATGCGTAAACCTTGAAGCTGCACATACGTCTGTATACGTCTCCCTCTCCCCCTTTGCCCTCATTAAACCACTGTCCAAAAGAAAAATTTTAAAAGATGTGGCAGTAATCTTTTCAAACATGTACATGGAATATTTTGATTAACAAAATGCTGTTGCAGGTACATACATGTAACTTGCACTTAAACAATAGTCACACAAAATTTTTGGGATTGTAAAACAGAGGTCTCCTAAACATGGTACTTGGCAACAATTTTGTAAAATTTGTTCATGTGCTCCTCAAATCCTATAAAACACACAGATTTTGTTTGGTTGGTTGGTTGGTGGGTTTTCTTTTTTTTTGGAGGCAGTGGTGGTTGTTGGTTTGTCTGTTCTCATTTGGAATGCCAGTATTACATGTTAAAAGAATCACAATGACTTGTACCCATAAATACGAAAGGTTTCTGTAGGACACTGATGAGATTTAAAGGGCACAGTTCAATTTGTGAAGACGACAATCCCCAAACAAGGTGTAGATAACACCAACTAGACAGCGCTGATTGGTACGTGTAGCTACTTTTAGCAACTTGGTCGTATTGAAGTGTAGTGCAGGTGTGGAAGCATTAGGCCAGAGGAAGTAACAACTGTCTACTATTAGAAGCTGCAAAGTCACAAAATCGTTGCAGTGGTATACACAGTGATGCCGCCCTGGAAATCAATGAAACAGACCCCCTCTGTGTGTTGTACACGTAGTTCAAGAATGCACTCTTAACAGGATAAAAATAAACGCAGTATTCACACAAAACAAGACATGAAAACGAACCAGTTTACATACCGTTACCTTGCAAATGGAATGCAACAAACCACACAACGCAAAACAACTCAAGATGACAGTATCACAAACTCGACTCGTAAGAGGACAACCAGTACAGCAAAGCCACATAAATATCACAATATTGTAGTTACACTTGCTCAGCTGCGGTCGAATATACAGATCCACTCCCACAGTCCAAACCCTTTTAGTCACACAAAAGCAAGAAACACACTCAATGAAATGCATGATATGAGATCGTATTTCCAAGTGAGTTCAACTGGTTTAAAAAAAAAAAATAAAAAAAAGCAAGTAACAATGCATACATTTAATCAATTATTGCACAGTGTGTGTACAAGAAATAGACTAGTGCGGAAGTGTTCAGGGAATAGGGACAAATATGCAAAGTCCATGATCTGCCAAGTGTTCCGCAGACTGTACAGCTTGCTTAGTCCACCAGCCAGCACTCAGCTTCACTGAAGAACAACCTCAAGCCACCTCTAAAGCATGCTAGCAGGCGCACAAAACACCTTGGAGTAAGCAGTGCACTCCGCACGCAAAGTGACAAAGCTGTTGCAAGGGGCTTGGCTGATAGAACACATGGCTAATCCCAGTCTAAGCCCAGTAGTATTTTACTGGTATCATTCAAGTTTTCTTCTTTTTTTCTTTTTTTTTCACGTGACATATGGTTTTGGGCTGCAGCAACTTTCATTTGCTGCTGATGTTTCTGTAGTCGCCTTGAAAAAAACCAATAAAACTGGTGTGCATCTGTATTCTATTAAATGTACAGAAAAAAAGTGTTGAAGATCGTGAAAAGTGTCAAACACTACAACAGCAATACAAAGTCTTTGTCTAGATTGGCATGAATTAACTTGGCCACTTGGAGTTCTAGCATCTCTACCCACCTCCTCCCAATCATACACTTACCAAAATCAGTAACGACGGCGACAATCACCACCACCCCTCATCCCTCCCCACCCCCCTGCACACACAAAACGAAAAAAAACAACAACGAACAAACAAAAAAAAAACCATGACAAATCTGACAGCATCAAGCTCACAGTGACATGTCGAAAAGTTATCCAGGTAGTGAACAAAAACAAAACTTTGCGTCAGGTAAAAATAGTGATCAGATTTATTTTTAATTTTAAAAATTAAAATGCAGTTTATGACCAGATACATGTACAAGAAATGCAGTTTTTGGACTTAAATTCGTTGAAAAAGCAGTGTAAGAGCTGTTTGTACCACCCCTATCCTGTCAGTAGGTCACATTTCTTGTAATTATTTACCAGAATCATTTACATGAACCAAATCCACATGAATCCGTAATACATGTACATATTAATTCCACTCAAACATATGACTCACTCCAGGGGAAGCAAAAACACCAAACACAACCCAAATATGTGTAGGGCATATCAGGTATACAAATCCGTGTGCTATGTGTGGTTCTCAACATTTCCGAACATACAACATGAAAATGTTTTGATACTGATCAGGCTGGGGAACTGTTGAGGAAAAAAAAAAAAAAGACTAAACTCCAGGCCGAGGTGCAGGGACAGCGCCATTTTGTGGGGGCCAAGGAAGGGCGAAGCCCTGCTAAAAAAAACGAATTGTAGCAATTTCACAGATATTTAGTGGCCTCTCCTGGCAACAATAGTAAAATTATTAACTTTCACCTGGACTGCGTTTATTTGGCATACTTTTATGCATATCAGTCTATGTTGCTGATCTTGCATAAACCTTTTTTGAATCCACCATCATTTTAATATTTTGTTTTGGGTCTTTTTTTCTGCGGCTGAACCTTCAATTTTGGGGGGCCGAAAAGATAGGAAATTTGGCTGAAAATGGCCTAATGATTGAAAATTCCCCAGCCTGATTGATGCTGACGTTCATTACCAGACAATTAGCATCAACAATCATTCAAACCAAGCCTTCTTCTCAAACCTTGAAAAGTTGCCGCAAACGCAAGTACGTAAATGCAGCATTTAATTTAAAAAAACAAAACACAAAAAAATATGGAAAGAGATGCTTTTTAGTCTGCAGGTAGCATGCAAATAAACATTCTGGTCAATTCAGAAACTTCTTTCACGACAATAACAACAGTCTACTCTCTGTTTTCCATCATTCCATGTGTTCATTTTCACGTGCCAAATCCAGACAAGTGCCCAGCTGAGATTGTACAGCAAGAATATGTCAGATATCAGTGTGACCACATTCCTTATTCAGAAGCTAACTCTGTATACCCTGTGTTACCGAAGTGCCGGCAAGTTGCTGAACTGGAAACCTGGCCGTCCAATGGCCCGCACAGTAGATGTAGATGAAATGGTAACCTAAATATTAAAAAAAACAAAAAAAATACAATAGAAACGGTGCATCTTCTACAAATCCGATGCAAAGGAAAATCACTTGTTATATAACTGACCGTCTTCATCCAGCACCTGTCTCCTATTAAGCTGGATGACGAGAGAAATATTCGACTTTTAACAAATCACCTGGGGATGGGGGGGGGGGGGGGGGGATGAATAAAAAAAACTTAAAAAGCACCATCCACCAACCTTTCTACTTTAATCAGTGATTTTAAGACACCCATACCACATGAAGTTGAAATGATAAAGTGTAGTACGTACGAGACAGATTATCCTTACAACATATATATACGTGTACAAACACAGTTTTGATCAAGCAAACCATGTCACTTGAATGTCTAGATGTCATTTCACCACTGCACATTTTACTGAAAATAACCATTGTTCGCTGCTTCAAAACAAAACAAAAAAAAAAGTTTACAATGACAAAAGGTACTCACCACCAGGTACGAGGCACAGAATCCCAATCACAATGATGACAATGCAGTGGTAACCTAGAACATGGCACAGTCAAAGGACAGTGTTTGATAAACTCATACTAAAACTGTTGTTTTTTTGTTTTGTTGCCCTCCTCCCCCCCCCCCCCCACCCCATTTACTCGCCAGCTCCAGTGGTATTCCTCAGGTCATGGGTGGAATCCATGGAGGGCTAGGAAGCTGGGGCAATTTCTAGCATGAGGATGAGGATGATGGTATGATGATGCTGTGGTAATGGAGGTCTATGTCGTTTGAGACTGCATGCCATACTCCACGCTTCCTGCCATAAATATATATCCCACTTGCCTCGGCTCTAACTCAAACCTGGGTCTCCCGGTCCATGGTCCAAAGTGCTCACCACTACACTACAGGAGCCAGTACTCACAACACCAAACACCAAAATAAAAGAAGCTGCATCACTCACCTGAGGCAGGTGACGCTGCAATGCCAATGCCTGCTAAAATCAGCCCTGGAGACAGAAAGCAATGCCTGCCCTGAGTTGCCGCACACATTTATTCATTGTCTGAAAAACTGTTCAGGCAAAGAATGCACACATCTGAAATCACACAGAATATCCATCACCATGGGAACAATAACAGGACAAATGTCCTGGCTGACTGTAAAAGTATAGGACACTTGTCCTGAATATTGTCCACTGGGGTGCAGATAATGATAGGACATAATAATGTCCGCCTTGGTAAGAAAGTAATCGGACATTGCAAAAATAAATGCTGTAAGACCGATGTCTGATGGTGATCAAGATAAAGCCCTGGTAGAGATCTGGCGGGTTTGCTTTCTGGCGTAAGATCAGGGTTGTACATCCACGTCGGACATCGGACAATGTCCGAGATAATATGCAGGATGTCCTGTACAAATGTCCCATTATTTTCCACGAAGCGCGGTCATTGTCCGATCGGTTTTTAATACCTCTCGGACATGGTACACTAGCCCCACAGAGCGAGTCCGCAGGCTGCAAAGTTCTTGTTGCTACGCAACTTAGCTTTGGGGACTGCCACAGTCTGCAAACACGGCCACAGGCTGAGACAGGGCAAGGCGATCTATTTTTAGAATACTGCACGCACGTGAGTCGACTGCTGAGTTTGCTGGCAGCAAGACTAGACAGGGCTGGGGCATGACATCTCCACGTGTGTTCAGTCTATCAGTGTGTAAGAAACATAATGACTCAAAAATGTCTGGATAGTTTTGTTCTGAAGAGGACATTTGTCCTATTACTTTAATATGGTCCAGGACATTTGTCCTATAGATGTTTTTGTGGATGTACAACACTGTAAGATTACATCTGAGGATAAGCAGCAGAGTAAAACAACAACTCACCTATACCTACAACCATCAAAATGCCTGAACCCAGAACCAGACGCCAGTTTTCACGCACCTTAGGATGGTGTACCCAGCTGAAAGACGGAAAAGTAGATGGCGTCACATTAGGAAAGACGCAGGTTTCACAATGTCTTTAAAAGTAAACTGGCCTCTATTGATTTTTTTTCATGTGTCTTGAACAAATGAAACTCAGACATCACTTTTGAAATAAAAGCTGTGAAAACAAAATTAACAGACAATAAAATAGTCAGCTGTACATAACTCTGGATAACAGGAAAATCTTGATAATGTGTTCATTTTAGAAGGAAAAAAGTATATATATCACATTTTTATGCCAAGGAGACCTTTGGCCATTTTCAATCTCAATCTCACCTGTCATACTGGTTGTAAGAAACTACAGAAATGTTTGTCATACTGGTGGAAACACTGTTCAGAGACTGGACAGAGTATGAGGATTTCACTGTGTTGCTGTGTCTGCAAAAAGAGAGAGAATGTTAAGCCTGCTCTTAACTGGGCACAGCGCGCGAAACATGTGCACATCACAGTCGTTGCGCTCGGTGTGTCTACTAACTAAAAAAAACTGAACACAGCTGTGCTCGGTGACAAACCGATTGAAGATGCACTGTCCGCCATGTTTGCGTGCCGAGTGACGTAGTACAGCCAATCAGAATCTGTTGTGGAAAGCAGAGTCACAGTTGTGGCTATTTGAAATCCAGGTTGCTGGTATGACGCCACAGCGGCGGAAATCCCCCAAATCACAACTGTGTCACAACTGTGGACAGCACTGTGGTGCTCCGCAGTGCCCAGTTAAGAGCCTGCTTAGGATTAGCAAGCTTACACCCAAACTGGCACTATGAACTGTCCAAGTCTACGCAAAACCTCGTAAAATCTGCATAAATCACCCTCACAGTACAGCAGGTATGACTACCATAACCTTTTTCAATGACATTGATGATCTATTCATTACAATGCAACCACCTCTTTCCACCGACTTGTTTGACCAGTATCCTCATTTGGCATTTTGATCATTATTATTGTACTCAGTGTCTGGGCACTGCGGAGTTTAAACAAATCTGAAACAACCACACAAACTTCTCACCCTGTAGATTTGGCGCTCTGATTAAAAATCAGTGGATCCTTGTGACTGTCCAGCTGTAAAAGATGCGAATTCACATCATATGCTTTGCAAATTTATGTGTAAGTAATAGACTGGAAGTCACAAGCAATGGACTAAAATGTTTGGCTGTTTTATTACGACATTCTTATTGCCATACAGTCAAATGCTAAGTAAGTGAAACAACAATTACTGAAAAATACATGAAAAATGAACAACAATTACTGAAAAATACATGAAAAATGAAAAGAAATATGTGCAAAATATGAAAAGACTGACTTTCCTGTACCTGAAAATCGTGGAGAGGAATATCATCAGTATCAACTTCTGGTGCCCCTTTTGGTCGTTGTAAAGGAGACGATCCCCCTGTCGCCCCATAAATACGAAGCTGCGGATCCGTCCCATTGTCCCCCCATTCTCTGGTGATGTCATCCAAACCAAACAAATCTTGGGTGTCCGTTTGGAAGTTGCCGCTATGCCCACCAGTTGCCATGTTTGTATTATGATAGTTCTCCTAATGGTACTGTCAGTCACTGGGCACTGGAATCAAGAAAAACTGTTGAATTCTGTGGACACTCAGTGCTAGACACTTGTTATGCACAAGAAACAAAAAACAACCACCACCATCACCAACAATAACAGGTTCATTTATAGTTTTCTCTCACTGCTCTTTTAAAGGTCCAATGTTTATGATTTTTATGCTCACAGGTCACTCTGAGCTGTTTCCATGGTGTCTACCATCTGACCACAGGTCTGCACAGTGACAGCATCTCAAATGCAGCGGCTAACACACCGAGCAAGTGTTGTTGCAACACCAACTGCTCAGTCATAGAATTTGAATGTTCAGCTGTACAGACCCACTCAAAAGCAAAACTGTTCCGAAACATGTCATTTTAGTAAACATGGATCAATACTGGTGTGTGTTTGTGAGGTATGTGTTCCACGTCACAGGAATGGATAATTTTGTCCACTATAGTATATGTATCATGGGTATGATTATATATGTTTTAAAAGCCAATTTACATTCCATTGGGGCCTATGTTCAGTGCTGGAAAAATAGTTGTGACTTTCATTTTAAATGCATTTTGCTATTACTCTGGGCGTGCTTCATGTGATACTGTAACTAAAAACAACGGAGAGACTCAGAGAGAGAGAGAGAGAGCGTTTCAGCCATTCTTGCACTTCACCTCACTTGAGCCACTTGAGGTATGAACACTTCAACTGACAGTCAGTCAAAGTGTTCTCAGGACAAATTCGTGGATTATTCTGGGCTATCCGTCTTCGCTTCTGCGTTGCGTTCGCTTCTGGCTTGCATTATTTATGCATGGCATGCATTCAACACTGCGCGCTAGGGGGTCTACAAACGAGCAACATTTACAATTAACGTATTACCATGCAGCTGACAAAGAAAATACCTTCACTTTCTGCCGTCTGATTCTATCTGTCTATCAAATGCTCTTGCCGTAACCTCTATCCACCAACAGCCGTATTCAGAAAGCAATACCAGAAAAAAATTGTCCCAGGACCAGACTTGACAACTTCGTCAGCCATTTTGATGCAAACGTCCCTTACGTCTATGAAAATGAGCCGCTGCTGTCAATAACAAGTTTGAGGGTGCTCCACTTTCGCTGAAATCCGGGAAGAGGTGTGTGTGGAAGAAGAGGGGGAACTGAATGGATTGTTTAAACAAAAACTGATTTCTATCTGACAACTGTCGCATGACATAATGTGCAAAATTTTAAATCACAAGAACAGTTCTGATGCTCTATGGATTTGCAGTCATAACTTTATCAAACTCCGCCGCAGCAACGCACAATTTCAGCTTTACATCAGTCTACCTCGAGCCGCGCCAACTGGAAGCCGCAGATGCCGGCGTGTCCGTCTGACAATGCACTAAATCAGCGGCAAGGGCGCAAGTCTAGACAATTAACGTCAAAAGGGCTTGTGTTTGACAGCCAGACATTGAGGAAGGGAACTGAATACATTCACTGAGTGGTCACTGAGTGCAGTCACTGTCGGTGACGGTCCTGTAACGTGCGCGACTGATGTACTACTCCACCGCAGTACGTGACTAACTTGAACTGGCTCGGATATACCGTCCGGACCACTGACTTCAGTCGCGGATGTATACTGCCTCAGTCTGGCCCAATCCACATCATCCAGACTAAAAATTTGTTTCAATTGTGAGCCACGGTCAGTGCAGTGTTTCCAGCTTGGGAGGACTGTAATCTCAGTGACGTGTGAGAGTGGAGTCAGTCTGGCAGATTGAAAATCAGCGTGGAGCGGCCGCGGGGCTGGGCCGGCGCCGGTGTCACAGGATATTTCGGAACCGGACGAATGGGAACCATTCCGATTTATCCTGGCCCTGGTGGCAGGATTTTTCGGAACCATTCCGATTTATCTTGACTCTAGTGACAGGATATTTGGGAACCACCAGGATATTTCGGAACCGTCTCAGTAGAAGGTCATTAGCCCACATGAATTTTGTCTGCCATGTGCGGGATAAATTGGAATGGTTCCGAAATATCCTAGGATTTTTGGCCGGGAACCGGTTCCGATTTATCCTGGTTCCGAAATATTCTACGACACCGGGAGTACTATCCATGACTGAGACCGGACGAGAAGACCGTCACTTGACTCGACCGGCTGACACAAACAAACAAACGCCGCGCTGCAGGTTCCTTAGTGCCGGCATATTCTAGATAAAAGTGACTCACTGACATTTCAAGTCACCTGGGTCAGTTTTTATTCAGTGCTGTCACAGTTTGCCGCCGGTTACAGTTTAGCGGATGTTCAGGTTTACCAGTAGCTGTTGCGGCCGCCGCAGGACAAGTGTTCCAGTCCAGTAGCATGCTGACTGACCGGCGTTCAGGGTAGCGGCGGCCGGTTTTGCGTGACAAAGATGATGATGGTGATGATGATGATGATTGGCCATTTGTAGAGGGCAACAAAAACTTCTTTTGATGCTAACTGAATGCCGCTCACGGCGGCACGAGAATTCAGTGAAGACAGAAAGAGAGAGAGAGAGAGAGAAAGTAAACGTGAACTAAGACTTACTAGAAAATGCGTCTTGAGGTCGGTTCACCGGCTTCAGTCAGTGAAGATCTTCAGTGGTAGTAGCAGAATTTGACTTCAGGGCGAGCTGGCAAATAGTTCCAGTGGGAGAAGCTGCATTCTTGAAGGCCCGCGCCCAAGAGCGTTTCTTGTTCGTGTTCAGTCAGTTGTCAAAGCCGGTGGCCTGGGACAGGAAGGCTGGACTGGGCAGAAGGTCTACGTCTTGCGTTGTATAGCGGTCGAGCTCAGCGGCCATACAGTGGAGTGGTGCCGTGAACTGAGTTTGTCGTTAATGAGAAGCTCGACTGGAAGCCAGTGGAGATTTTTGAGGACCGGCGTGATATGGTCAGTCTTCTAGAATAATAATAATAATGAGCATTGTATAGGCGCTCTACCCAATTTCATGAATCGGCTCAAAGCGCCGCGAACTGAACCCAACACGCACGCTTACGTGAATCACACGCATTCTCTCACACACTGGACATAAACACACTCGCGTGGTGTCGGAAGGGCCAGCTCAGCTATTTAAATTTCGGAATTTAGAATTGTATTTGTTTTTCAAATTTGGTGGGCTGAACATCAAGCAGAGGGGGAGGAAGCCGGAGAGAACCCCCGACGATCGGCCCGAATCAGTGAACCGGCGGTGCCACATACGAGAAGGAAACATTCTTTGCCCCGATTGGGACTCGAACCCCTGACCTCTCGCATTGGTGACAAGTTGGGGTGTTCGATTTTCCGGTTAAAATCGGTCCGACTTTCTCACGGTTCGGTAAACCGGTTTGGCCTTGAAAAACCGGAAAACCGCGGTTTTTCTAAGGGACATCACTCGTCGTTTTTCAGCCCGCTACAAGACACCCTCCTCCTCCCCTCCTCCTTATCATCATCATCATGTTGTTGTTGTTGTTGTTGTTGGCTGAACAGGGAAACCGGGGTGGCCGAATGGTAGAGCGTTGGACTTCCAACTTTCGGGTCGTGAGTTCAAATCCCAGCTAGGGCCAAATATTTGTGCTGGCTTTTTCATCGTTGCCTCCTCTTTGATATCATCCGTATGTGGTGGAAAAGGACGTTAAACTCCCAAACACCCACCTACCCACCCTTGTTGGCTGAACATTTCCGACGCAGGGGTACAGGAAGCCGGAGTACTAGCTAGGAGACCCCCCTCCTTTCCCCCCTTCCATCTCTTGGGGAAACGTTAGAAACAATAGATGACGTATACATAGCCGCGGTTAACCGGTTTTAAACCTCGGTTTTCTATTGGAAAAAACCCGGTTAAAAACCGGTTTGAGAAATCGTACCGGTTCCACCCTCTAGTGACAAGCCTCTTAACCACTCGACCACCGACCACCCAGAACAGGAGACAGTTCTTGCGGCCACCTTCTGTACATCCTGAAGGCGCTGGGCCTGCGATTGTGGAGGGCGCCAAAGACAGGGCTTCACTGACATTGTGAGTTCCCCACTGCACATAACTGGGAACATAAAAGCGGCAACGATTCAACCAACCAAGTCGATTGCTTGCAACCAATCGCTTTGCCGCCAACACAACGAATTCCAAGGCACACACTGACTGATCATGACAACTTTATTTACAAACCTAAGCAGTACATTCAGAAACATCAACCATCGGACACAGACATCGAACTATGAAAACAATCACTGTCAGTATCCTCGGTACAGGTCCTGCACTAGCGAAAGCAAAAATGCACACACTGCAGACACCGTAACGTTGACGATGCGGATTTCAATTCTGATTACAGGCGATAGAATATAAAACGCTCACCACCGAGAGTGAGACCGTAGAAACAAAATACGAAAATAGGTGATATATATACAAACACGTGCAAACATGATGGAAAGACTGTGACTCTACAATGATGCACCGTTCAAACCAAAATCGTGTTAAGAAATAACATCAGGGAAATCAAAACGGTCAGAAAGCATTCGTTTGAATACATGTACAAGGCACTCCAACAGACGAAACACACTGAATTCCAGTTGAGTCTTGCAAAGAAAAAAAAGTGTACAGTCTTTTTTATGTTGTTTCCATAGTAATGGAAACAACATAATAGGACGGGCTAAAATTTCCACGTTCATAGGCAAGCATCTGTGGTACAAACGCACGTCACTGCCGATCTCCCGCAGAGACGATTTTGCAAGTGTAACTCTGACAATGACGTAAGAAAACTTGCGTCATCGATGCTGACGCGTATGGTGTTATGAACGCACTTCTCCTCCTCAGTGAGTGCCGTCTGTGCGGATGTGTGTGCGTGTGTGCGTGTGTGCGTGCGTGTGTGCGTGTGTGCGTGTGTGAATTGTGTCCAGGCCCGTTTCTTGGAAAATACTCAACCGAATGGCTTCAAATTTGGGGTATCCAAATATATCAAAATGTTACATTAGACGATTCAAGCGTGTGATGATTGCTTACGTGATTTGGGAGTTATCGCCCTTTTGAGACAAGTTGGTTGTCTTTCGTGTACAGGCGTAATATTTATTTAAATCACTCAATTTTTTGGCAGTAGATAGCTTGAATACGGACTCTGAACAGAGTCACTACTAGAAAATGGTCGCTCTTATAGTTTTCATGTAAACCGAGCCTGAGTTGACATTGCATGTGAACCCAGTTCAGATGCCTATTTCTCCGAAAATACTGAACCGATCGATTTCAAATTTGGGGTTTCTAAATGAATCAAGATTGTTGAATAGAAGGCCCGATCCAGGTACGATTGCACACATGATTTGCGAGTTATCACCCTTTTCAGAAAAAGTGGCTTTCTGGCGTTTAAAGGCGTAATATTTACCTAAACCACTCCATTTTTTGGACATAGATAGCATGAATACGGACTCTCAACTAAGTGAATTTTGGAGGTTGTCGCTTTTATACTTTTGGCGTAAGCCGTACCTGATGAAAGTGCTGGTGAACACACTTTAGATCTCAAAATCGCTCCTACTATACATAGATAATGAGCCTGGGGTGCCATAAAAAAATATACAAAAAAATTAGAAAAATTCACTGCAGCCGTTATCGTCAGTTGACTCGAAAATTTGTACTCACAGCACATTTCCTCTGCAAGCCACACGCCTCACAAACATCGAAGAAGAGACGCACGCGCACTGACGTAAAGTAAGTGCGTCATGTTTGATTGACGTGATGCTGTTTTTTTCTTGGGGGTGTCTCGCCACTTTCTTTCGGAATTCCTCTGTTTGGAGACGTGGTGTTGTATTTTACTTATGCTATGTCGCCATCATCGTGCACTCGCAGAGATGATACGGGATACAACAGACTACAACTCCAATACTTTATGAACAGAATATGCGCGGAGAACAAATTCATGAAAGAAGAAGAATCCAGAACGCTGTGCAGGGCTGCTTACGTACTGAACAGGTCAGATCTAGAACATTTACTCAACTTACTGGAAGGCTCGAAATCTCTCCAAGGTGACGTGATCTACTGACGTTACTGCACCAGCATGTTCTGGGATGGTCTAGAAATTATTTGCATCGAAATGCAGTATCTTTTCGCAAGAGTCTCTACAACTTGACATGTGGAAAGCGGGAATTTCAGTGGGTTTCGTTTTTGCCACTGACTCACACTCAGAAGCATAATGCAAAGATCTTGGAAACATAAAGATAGTTCACTTACCTCCCTTTGAGGGACAACGCGTAAGAGTTGTCTGCGCGCATTAGCGCGCATCCCGCAGATCTACGCAGTTGTTTGACCCAACCCTACACTAGCCGCCGTAAAACATTTTAAGAAAATAAACAAAAACGAAGATGTCAGCGACTGACAGGTGGTCTCCCCCCATATATTTCGCATGTGTTTTAGGCCTATGGAAAACATAAGTACTCTCAAAGTTCCGGAGGACGAACGAAAGATCTAGTTTGGCTTTCACTGCTGTACGTAGGCTACGCAGTGCATTTCGTTCGATGTGTTCAAGTAAAACTAGTACGGAACACAGAAAGATCGAATGTGCGAGAGATCCAAAGATGGACGCATCCGCTGAATACTTCCTGCTAACTCAGCATTAATCATATCTGCGACCGACGATCCAGCAGATTCTATGTTGTGATATGGTTTTACAATGGTAAGAATGAAGTTCAGCCGGATGATTTTGTTCTCTGTCTGTGTGTGTGTGTGTGTGTGTGTGTGTGTGTGTGTTCTGAATTTAGATGCAGGTAGACGCTAGCACAATTTAAGTCACCGTGATTTGTAAAGTTGTCAGGGAAAAAAATTACGCTGTATCTGCGTCAGCCGCGTGTGTTTACTGTTAGTTTACACTGCATGCACACGTACCACTTGAGGTCTTCTTTTTTTTTTTGACAAGAAAGCGAAAAAAAAAAAAAAAAAGTTTGTTTTTCAACAGGAATACCAAAAGAAGTATTTCCCCGTTTATATTTGTCTGTTATTTGAACAATTCGGCGCAGAACACAATTGCATGCTTTTGTGCTTTCCACTTTCCGCCATGCTGTCACTATAGGGGCCAGATCTAGGATGCGCGCTAACGCGGGCAGACAGCTCTTCGCGTTGTCCCGCTATATGTCTCTCTTACGAGGGCAGGAGTGACGCGTCTTTCTGACTCCAAGGTCTTTGCATAATGTGTGTGTGTGTGTGTGTGTGTGTGTGTGTGTGTGTGTGTGTGTGTGTGTGTAGGGGGAGGGGGGGTGCGTGCGTGCGCGCGCAAGCGCGCGTCTAAGGCGAGAGAGAGAGAGAGGGTCTCTTCTCCGATACCAGTAAGCAATCGTCTGTCAGTCAGGTCTGCGGGAAGTGACTCTGTCAAAGGGGAACGACTTTATTACAAGAATTCATTCACCCATGTAGAACCTCGCATACGCCAACAAGTTGTGACGTCAACCAGCTAGGCGAGCTCACACGACCTCATGTGTTTGGGTTTTTGCAAGTGCATAGAGGCACGATAAGGGTTTTCAGTACTTTCTTTATGTCAGCATGCTTGATGTCAGAGAGCTTGCGTTCCGGCGTGTGCGCGCGGGCTGCATACATGACACAACGACTACGACTGTGACTACAGCAGGTCATTGAATGGAAACAACATATTGGGCTGGTGGCCATCTTGTTCATTTCTCATGGTGTTTGTTCAGAGCAGAACTTCATCAAACATTTTCTTTCAGATAATCAACAAGGTCAGACATCGCCCTATGCCCAACCGCAAAAGGTATTGGTCCGTCAAAAAAGAAAATCATCCCATGAAAACCCTCAGTGTAGTGGGCTAGCTTCACCGGAACCTTCACTTTGCGCAAGCGCTGAGCGTAAATGAGGCCATCGTCTCGCAGTACGTCATATCCTGCGGTCAGTACGTAAGCAGGGGCCATTGTCTTCAGCTGCTCGTCAGAAGCCATCAAAGGTACGAAATTACGGATCCAGCAGTGTCTTCTCGTAGCGAGCAAATAACTCGTCATCGCCGAAGTTATCGGGCTTTGTCATGGCGCGAAGGGACGGCGTTCGAATGTGCTCAGGCATGTACCACTCTGGAGAGATTCGCTTTGCATATTTTGAACGCTTTATTTTTTGTGAGGTGTGCTGGTTGGCAAGGAACTTGTCGATGAAATCGTAACTTATGTTCCCGTAGTTCATCCAGTAAGTCAACATGGACACGTCATTCAGCATGCCTGCACACAGACACATGAAAATGAAATGTCTTTACATAATTATATGGAGCAGTTTGACAGATTCTTTCCTTTAGAACAATGCAAAAGCACGGGCATAAAAGTTCTCTCTCTGAGATAATCTAAACCTGGACACTAAGTGAATGGTTCTGTCTGAATCAGTTTATCTCTACTATCCGACATATTTTAAAAACACATTTTGCATTTTGAAAAATCGTTGTCCAAACTACCAAGTACAAATTACAATTTCTAATATTTCATACTTGTGGTATGTCCAGATTGCTGGACGAAGCAGTACCAGTTCTGGGAAAAAGTGGATGCCCTACAAAGACGGCAATGTCTGTAGATTCTGCATACATGTCAGTATCAGATGGGGCAAGTTCACTGAAGACTTTATTACAAGATTAGACGCGTGCATGGCTGCTTGCTGCTGGTAGTACCTTTGACCCCAGTGCTTCGTCAATTTGCCCACCTGGAATATACTGCTTGTTCTCAATGTAGGATGGAGTCTGAAGGTCCAACAGTTGCAGACACGGGTAGATGGGGATCTGCAGTTTGATCTTCTTTCCTAAACGGAGGGCCACAGCGGCAGTGAGATGGCCGCCAGCGCTGTCACCGGATATCGCTACGCGAGTTGGATCGACCTTCAGTTCACGTGCGTTGTTGATGACGTGTTCCGTCACGTGCAGGCAGTCCTCGAAAGGGATTGGATGGGCGTGCTCAGGAGACTGTCGGTATCTACACACACACATAGTGACATGATGCAAGGGAAAGGAGTGACCAAAGAACCAACGTGCAGCAAGAGGAAACTTTGAATCACTCATTATTTCTTCAGTACTTACAGCCAGGTCTGCTGACCTGAGTCTGGCACGTACAGACGAAGGAATGGAAGGAAAGAAGGTGGGTGGGAAGTCACTGTTCGCTTAATATGATGTAAATTGTGGACACAGATGTGCACTGAGTCGTCAAGAAAGCGATTCAGTCTGAGAAAAAGTGTATGTATTGACCGCAGGCTGACTTACCCAACGGAAACTACAACCATGGGTGTCCGTTTGGCCAAAGCGCGGGTCGCAGGGTCATACACATCTGCGAACGAACAGGGAAAAGGTCAGCATCTGTAGACTAGCTGTTCAGTGCTAACGCTATGTGGAACAGTGGCGTTTCAGCACTACAGGACTTTGTCTTTGCTTTGACAGACGTGGAAATATGTGGACAGCTGATGAGAGCTGCTGCTGCTGCTGCTGCTGCTGCTGCTGATGATGATGATGATGATGAAGGTGGGTGAGTTTTGGGGAGTTTAACGTCCTTTTCCACCACGTAAGGGTGATATCAAAGACGGGGCAACGAGAAAAAGGCCAGCCCGCTTCCTGATTTAAAACGAAAAACAACAGAAAGTTTACCCCTAGAGCTAGTTTAGTTCGAGGTTAGACTCTAACCCGGGGCTAAAAGCCCTAACCTCGACTATCACATACGGGCCCATGGTATTTGAGGAAGATATGGGAAGCAGTGAATGTGTAACTTGACTTGAAGAATGTTCAAGATCCCTGATAATAATTTTTCCACCCTCCCCTATATCAGTTCCTGCAGCTTAGAGATTTTTTCTTCCTTTGCTCATATTCTTGTAGTTTAGCAACGGCAATTTCGAACATGGTATTTCAACCAAAACTTTTACCGTTGGAAAATAAAGATTATTGTCATTGTCATCCTTCTTCGGGGCAGTTTTTGGTGGTGATGTCAGTGCCGGTTACGAAAGGCGGTGTTCGGTCGTGTTCATTTCGCTGTTGTTGTTGGTGGTGGTGGTGGAGGTGGTGGCGTGTGCCACGGTGTGTGTGTGTGTGTGTGTGTGTGTGTGTGTGACAGTGTGTATGTGTGTCCTTGACATTCAGTAACGATCGTCACTTTTGATCATTCCTTTCGCGAAAGTCTCCATGCCTTATCTCCACGTTGACTACTGTTCGGTTCAAGCTGGAGCTTACCCACAGATATACACCTCTCGTCGTTAACTAATAACTGACCTTGAGTTCAGGGTCTTGACCAAGGCCGAAGGGACTGCCAGTAATGAGCGAGGTCAACATGACTTCCACCATTCCACGTGTCCACCACGTGATGCCACCATGAACGCCAAGGTCATTCAGCTTCAGGATCTGTAGGAGTCGCCAACAGAGAGAACTGATCAGGGGTGGGTGTTTGGGAGTTTAACGTCCTTTTCCACCACATAAGGGTGATATCAAAGAGGGGGCAACGAGGAAAAAGGCCAACACAAATATTTGGCCCCAGCCGGCGGGATTCGAACTCACGACCCGAGCATTGAGAGTCCAACGCTCTACCATTCGGCCACCCCGGCTCCCCAAGAGAGAGAGAGAGAGACTAAGCGGTTGTTTTTTTTTTTTTTAAGTGAGGTACACAGGTGACAGGTCGGCGAGGGGGTGTTACCATCCACGACAAAACAGAAACAAATGAGCCAGGTAAAACTTGGCAGTGGCCGCACACTTATATCCCTCAGCCTCAGTTTTTTTTATTTTTATTTTTTTTTTATACATAATTTCAACAACAACAACATAGGCGCGTTTTTGTGAAATGACCATTCTGAAAATTAATCAGTGAAAAGAAGGAACAGAAATTTAGCGTTTGGGTAATTTTAGCTGTCAGTATTCTGACCCCGTAGTGTTGTATTTTAATCGCTAAATACACATATAATTATTTTGCCATTGACTAAATTCATGTCAGAGATGTTAATTAACGGTTCTGTATTGGTCGCCATGACTGACAAGACCTAGCCTCTGTGAGAAAATGATTCTTGACCATTAAACAGTTGCACCTGAGGTCCTCAGCAAATACAAACGCACAACTTGACTGACTACTGACCACCAGTCCCATGGTACGGAGCGAGGCGTCCAGGATTCTGGCGTGCCACACCTCGGGCACACCCTCCGGTACGTCGGTGTCCATGTAGCGAAAGAAGTTGAAGGTCAGAACAGCCACAACCGCCACCGTCACAGCGTAACGTATCGCAGTCATCTAGTGGACACAGACAGCGGGTGGGTGTTTAGGTCTTTAGGAGTTTGACGTCCTTTTCCACCATGTGTGGGGAGAGAGGTGCAACGCTTTTTTCCCCTTCTTTTTTTTCTTTCTTACTTTAAATCATTTTATTTCCGTCGGGTTTTGTTGTTGTTGTTGTTGTTGTTGTTGTTTTCTTTTGGTTTTTTTCTCCTAAGGTACTGCAGTCATCTAGTGGACACAGGCAGAGAGACTCAAGACTCAAGACTCTTAACAATGAATTCGGCGGCACTCACACCGGGGTATAGTTTCGTACACAGCAGGAAGCTGAACATTTCTACACAATGCATTTATAGAATTCCGAAACATACGAAACACTCAAAATATCAGCATTCACACCTGGATACTAGTATCAGCACAGGTAATGCGTCTATTGTATATATATACCATTCACTGAGTGATTCAGCCAGACCAAGACACACCAAATCAAAGTATATATACACCTGAAAAGCAACCAGGTTATACATCCATGTACTACGGCATCGACTGTTCACACGAGATCAGCTCAAAACTGTATTGGCCAGTATTATAGAATATGCGTCTGTATACCTTTCATACCGGCGTTCACCACACACTCAATTCCGGCCACACAGCTGGATAAATCCCGGCTAAATGATACCGGCACCGCATATTGATCAGATGAATCAGCATACATCTTTTTTTTTTACTTCACTATATTTCATTGTATTTCTGTCTTTATTTTATTTCATTTCATTTCTTCTTCTTTTTTGGACTAAGGTGTCGCAGTCATCTACTGGACAGAGAGAGAAGTGTAAAACTGGTTGTTGTTTTTCCCCTTTTCCCCCCTTTACTTCATCAAGTTCATTTTTTTCCTCCCTTTCGTCTGGGTAGGGGGCAAACTTCTGATGTTCCCTGTCCCGTTAAATGTGGCAGATCCAGGGTTTGTACCGGCAGGAAAATCTTTACACCCCAAGAATACGAACGTGTCAGTTCGTTCCGGAGTTTTTTTGTTTTTTTTTTTAGTGTCCTTTAGAAATATTATAAATGAAATGCAAGTTTCAATACTGAACAAGTGAAGTAACCTGACAGTTACATTTTCGATAAAATTTACATGTACCAAAACTGACTGACGTTCTTCTAATTGAACAAAAAGTAAATATTTAAGACTGAACACAGTCGGTGTCCCCACTAACGTGGAATCATAATTATACCGCTGTATTGACTGAACACTATGATATGCAGGATCATCCCTTGAACTGAGGGGGGTGGGTGGGTGTTTGGGAGTTTAACGTCCTTTTCCACCACTAACGGCGTATGGGTGATATCAAAGACGGGGCAACGAGAACTTGAACGGCCAGCACAAATATACAAATATTTGGCCCCAGCCGGGATTCGAACTCACGACCCGAGCATTGAGAGTCCAACGCTTTACCTTTCGGTTATACCAGCTCCACCCCCCCCCACCACCCCCTCTCATTTGAACTGAACATTTGAAGTGTACAAAACGTTATTACACTAAGATAATGGAAGATGCATTGCAAACTCAGAAACTGTCGTTTTACCGTCAGTTATAACGATTGCCAGTCACCGGTCGTCCTTACACGTCGAAGCTGTCGTCTGGTCTGTTAACCGGCCTCGATTCACACGTGGTCAGTGAGAAGCGGCATGTGGTTTAATTGTCTCTCAGTGCCTGTGCAATCATAGTGGCACCGAACTGTCAACGACTTGAAAGGCACGGGCGAGGGTGTGTGTGTGTGTGTGTGTGTGTGTGTGTGTGTGTGTGTGTCGGGGGTGGGGGGGGGGAGGGGGGGGGACGGAGCACTGAGATAAGAATGATGGCATAACTGATAAGTTTTCCCCAGAACGTGTTACTTGAAAATTACGCGGACTTGAACTGAAGTCAGTAACGACTCGCACTTCTCTGTAACTGATTAAGCTGATGCTGTCATGGGTGGCATCAGTCAGCCGGCCCGGTTTTGGGTGTCGGCAGTGGCCGTCAGATAACGACCACACTCGTGCCGGTCCTAGTTCAGTTTGCATGGCTACTGATGGGCCGGGTTCAAATGCGGAACGGTTCCGCATCGCCAAGAAACCGGTCTGTCTTGCCCTACCACACTGACTCACTATGTGAGCGGCTAATCAGTCAGTCACAGTTGCAGTCCGGGCAATCTTTAGTGCTGATTTTGATCTGTTTGTGATTTTGTCACTCTGTGTGTGTGTGTGTGTGTGTGTGTGTGTGTGTGTGTGTGTGTGTGTGTGTGTGTGTGTGTGTCAGTGTGTGTGTGTGTGTGTGTGTGTCAGTCTGTGTGTGTGTGTCCGGCAGTGTCAGTGTGTGTGTGTGCCGTGCCTGTCAGTGTGTGTGTGCCGGTGTGTGTGTGTGTGCCACGGTGTGTGTGTGTGTGTGTGTGTGTGTGTGTGTGTGTGTGTGTGTGTGTGTGTGTGTGTGTGTGTGTGTGTGTGTGTGTGTGTTATAGATGTTCTTACTTAGTAAGCTGAATTTTTGAAGTTATCATTTCACTGATGCCGGCCGCGCCGCCTCAGTCGGTTTGTCTCACTATGGCAGACCTCAGTTGTATCCGGCAGTCTGTATTTGTATGGTGGCAACACATCAGTATTCACTTTTTGTAAATTAATTTGAGTTTCAATTTGAAATACACGTAGCATGCAGTCAGCTAGTGGCCGGCCGGCCGCGCCGGCTTAGTAACATCAGTGACACTGAGACGACTGAGTACTGACGTGACATCATGTGATCAGTACATACCGGCCGTGACCGCTAAGTACTGAGTTTCTAGACACGTTTTTCATTACCCACAATTGATTACAAGGCCCGGCTGTAGAGTCATATTAGACATTGTTTGAGGGTTTTGATTATGATGTTCTAATGTCGGGTTTGTAAGGCATTGCAGGCAAAGGAGTTACGATGAATATGCGCCATCGGGGTTACACATCCACCTGCGCGGTTACGCATCTCTGTGACGGAGAAGAAACTGTGAGCCATTGGGGACACCTGCATTCAGAGTTTCTTCCCTTGAAATGTGAGGAGTGACTTACCTTGATCCGGTCGCGAACTCAAGGTCGTCACGACAGTGTGCCAGTTTGGACGTTTGTTGGAGGTTGGCAGCAGAATCACGGTCAAGAATCATGATTGCACTATCGGCTGCACGCTGTGTTAAACATGGCTCGCGATCGGTAGGTTGAACGAATGTTATTTCTCTGACTGTCGTAAGTTTTTGATAGGTAGTATGTGGTTATGCACTCACAATTTGCTGATTAGGAAATTACACGCGCATACACACAACACACACACACACACACACACACACACACACACGTCAACCGTGTTAATGTGTTCAGATTTCTTTAGTACTTACTTCATCCATTGTATACATTTTGAGATGGTTTAACTCAGGAGAGTTTTACACTAAGCTAACGTTGTGATACATGGTGTTCATATTTCCTCAATCTTACGTCAGTCCTGGTAGCCTTTCTACTGACTGCAGCTTCCTCTAATCACCCATATTTCAAAAGTATGCTTTCATTTTCTTGCAGTGGATCCTTGGGATCTTTAAAGGCAGCAACTACGCTACTGAAGCTACTTTTGAGACATCGGTATGTTATGTGGTTATTGTTCAAACCATATATAATGCAAATAATTATTACTCCAGTTATCTAAATTGAAAAGCTGTAATACTGCATTTTCACTGGTTTTATAAATATTTTTGTTCCTAAAAGTCACTCAACAGTATGATCATACATGAGTTTGTACAAAGTGTTACATCATAAAGTACAGTGAAAACTCCATAGAAAGTTACTTTGTTTGCAGCAGAACTTACATTATTACTTTTTCTGTTTTGCCAGCCATTCAAACTCCACAAACTAGAACAAGGTCCATCAACTTCCGTGACAGCGACGCGTGACCAGGCACTCCAGTACTACAGAGACATGCAGACAATTCGACGCCTTGAGACGACAGCTGCCAACCTCTACAAGTCCAAAACCATTCGCGGCTTCTGCCACTTATACTCTGGCCAGGTTGGTGCATAGCTCTTGACTAGTGCCAATGCTGCGATTAGGTTGTTAGGACTGTGGTAGGGGTAGTGATGATGTTTTGCATTTTTGCAATAGAAAAAGTATGAGGTCAGTAAAAGTGTATGGCACCAAAAAAAAAAAAAAAAAAAAAGCATACATCAGAGGAAGGGTTTTTATTTGTATGACATCAGCCTGTGAAAGGAACCAAAGTGCCAGAATAAGTCACACAGAGCGCTTCCGACTGGCTAGTGACCAGTGTAATCAAGCTCGCGTCACACCCTGCTGACCGCCATCCATTGATTGTTGACAAGGGATAAGCCCAGCAAGCAGGGAGGCTGTCAAGGCGCTGACATTTGGGTGCATCAGGGGCCGTTGCAAAATGAGTATGAGTATGCAGAGGTCCCTTGAAAATGTGTAGGGCCTCTCAAAAATGCAGTACATGTATATACGCAAAAATATGCAGATAAACACGACCCCTGCTGTGGCAAAACTAAAAGTACTGACAACTGCATTTGTTTTATTCTGATATTGACTGCACACGATTCTTCACAAGAAATATTTCTGTTATGAGCATGATAGCATTTTACAGATTTTGCACTATGCTGAAGTGTGTCATACTAGAGATGAAATGTAGTTTCATCCGATCATCTTATCTTGTGTGTGTGTACTTGCAGGAGGCTTGTGCTGTTGGAATGGAGGCCGCCATCACCAAAGAGGATGCTGTTATCACAGCCTACAGGGCTCACGGATGGACATACACACGCGGTGTCCCAGTCATGGGTGTTCTGGCAGAACTTACAGGTTTGGTGCTGAAAATATGTCGGAAGACATACATCCCTGATGCAACTCATTTTAGATACAGCTTGTGACTGTATCTGTGACTATGCAGTGTCTGAAGGTTATTAAAATTTCTTCAAGGTAATGGTTGGCTGTATATGATAATGAATTGAAACTGGAAGTGTAAGGGGCATTTGCTGTTGTTTTGTCAGAGCTTCAGATTGTCGGCGCGCCCGCGCCATTGACGCGTGAAATATCAAAATGACGCGCAAGAGTTAATGTGTATGCGCCAGTGTGGCGCGCGCACTTTTGGCCTTCTACACATCGGAGTAGGCCTAGTGAAACTAAAAACATCGCGTCTCTGCACTGCCTTGCATGCCCAACATGTATCGTATCGCAGCACGTCATTGGATGACAGATCTTCCCGAAAGCCAATCCGCGAATACCTTACTTATATTACTTGGTGATGCCAACATCGCTGAATAAACGTGAATCTCATTGGTTTCCTCTATTAGGAACATCCAATGAAAACGCTTATATTAACAGAACGTTGGCTTGGGCGTCTGCAGATTCCGAGAACTAAATGCTTGTTTCTGTATCAACTGCTCCATCAAAGATGTCCAAAAAAAAAAAAAAAAACCATCGGCGAAGAAAATAAAATTGGTGGCAGGCCAATCTCTGCTCACATTTGCTCGGACTGAATCTGCAGCTGCAAGTAGGTCGTTTTCATATTCATGATCTCATCAAATTGAACGCCGCAACGCGTCGGCGTGAGAGATCTATATGAAGCTTTTTTCCCCAACGGCATGACTTCGTTTCCAAAGTGAAAATGATGGGTCATGACGAATTCTAACAGAAAGGTCGGGGAGGGAAAGTTGGAGGGAGGAAAGTAGGCCTAAACTGTGTGTGTGTGTGTGCCGGGCTGCCCGGGGGGGGGGGGGGGGGGGGGGGGGGAGGCTGAGAGAGAGAGAAAGAGAGAGACACAGGCCTTGTACAGCTCCCAACAATCCAGCTAATTTTAAGGATAATATCATAACCTTTGTAAATATCACACATTTTCATTTGAAAACATGCATGTCAGAAGGAAAAACTCTCTCACTCTCTCTCTCTCTCTTTGCTTCCTTACTAAGTTTCTCTCTCTCTCTCTCTGTGTGTGTGTGTGTGTGTGTGTGTGTGTGTGTGTGTGCTTCCTTACTAAGTTCCTGTAGTTTAGCAATGACAAGGTTGTAAACTGGCCGATGGCCAAAATCTTATGCCGTTGAAAAATAAAGGTTTGTCATTGTCACTCTCTCTCTCTCTCTCACACACACACACACACACACACACACACACACACACAATGCCGGACCCAACTTCCAGAACATGCCCTTTGAAAAAGCTGTTCAGGTGTGGGCACAGAAAAGAAGGCGCTACCTCTTCAAGAAGGACTAAATAAAGTTAGTACACCTCTGACTTTTTTTCGTTTCAAGATTTTGTCAATGACCCCTCATTTTGAAAATTGACCCCTCATTTTGCTCAGCCATGGGTCATTGGGCCCATGACATTTAAAAACAATCTGAAGCTCTGTTTTGTTGTTGTTGTTTTGCTGCTTTGTAGATGCTTGTTTCATCGAAGTGTTATGCAAATCAGGACTGTTGCAAGTAATTTATCTGTTCATTTACATTTTTGTTGTCATGTACCAGGTCGCGTGTCTGGATGTGCGAAGGGAAAAGGGGGCTCGATGCACATGTATACTCAAAACTTCTATGGTGGCAACGGAATAGTTGGTGCACAGGTTGGTTATTCCTTGACATCTTGATACAAACAGTTTTTGAGTTTTTTTGTGTGGTTTTATGGCTGTCTTGTGAGTGTGTTTGGTTGGTTGGTTGTTTTTTGTTTCTTTTTTTGTTTCTTGGGATGGATGGGTGGGAGGGGAAGGGGATTATAGATTAATGATGAATTGCAGTGGGTTGAGGTTGGCAGGGTATAAACACATCAAATTACAGTTTACATTCAGAAGTTTGACAGTGGTGTCCTTGTTATGCCTCATGTTGTTTGTCACTCTCAGGTGAGTGGATATTCAGTCAGATACTTTTTCCTCGTGGTACAACTTCTCCTGTCAGAGGCCCAGTTTTTAAGATTTTGAGGCTCACAGATTGCATCTCACAGGCTGGCACTAATCCAACAGAATTCTTTATGTGACGCAAATCAGTATCTCTCTCAAGTCTCCTCTCATTCCTGTAGGTTCCTCTTGGCGCTGGCATTGCCTTTGCCTTGAAGTACCAAGGCAAGAAGAACGTGTGTATCACACTTTATGGAGACGGAGCAGCTAACCAGGGTCAGATCTTCGAGGCCTACAACATGGCCAAGCTGTGGGACACGCCCTGCATCTTCGTCTGCGAGAACAACGGATACGGAATGGGCACGTCTGTGGAGCGTGCTTCTGCTTCTACGGAGTATTACAAGCGTGGAGACTATATTCCTGGCATCTGGGTAAGGTGGTGGTGGGTTTTTTTTTGCGACAGCAGTGTGGCAGCAGGGTCGATGACATTGCAGTCAATAGCTTTAAGGCCCACCTTCCCCCGGTTTTATGCGCACCGATCAGTCTGAGCAGTGTCCAGCATTGCACCACTTAAGACACCTGCACAGTGACGGCAATTCACAGGCTTGCATCAAGCCAGCAGAAGTGTGCATGTGACATGAATATCACAAGCAGCTAGTGTTGCGGCACGGTTAACCAAAACATAAGCTGACTGAATCTGTGAAGTTTAGTAAACATGGAATATGAACATTTAAGGTAAGACACCAGGTTGATGTCACACTATATCATGTGATCATCATGTGATGGCAATGGATTGGGTGCCGTAGAGGGAGTGTGTGTGTGTGTGTGTATGAGTGTGTGTGTGGTCAGTCGGTCTGTCTGTCTGTCTGTCTGTACCCGTCATCTAACCCGAAATAAAGGTGAGATGAACAAGCATTACAGCATATCACTACATGTACTTAAAACTTTTTAGCATGCCGTGCTTTACGACTGTATGCTATGGACCTTGAGAGTGGGAGATACATCATTGTCGTGGTTTGCAGGTTGATGCCATGGATGTGCTTGCCGTCAGGTCAGCCACAGACTTTGCCAAGCAGTTTGCTTTGAAGAACGGGCCTATTCTGCTGGAATGTGCCACGTACCGTTACCATGGACACAGTATGAGTGACCCAGGCACAAGGTCGGTTCTGTAAACCGGGCAGCAAAAGAATGCCCCAAATTATTTTCATTTGATTAATGAACAATGAACTACAGACACCAGAGGTATCAAACTTGGCATAGTGATAGGCATTGATAAGATCTCTACTGACACATCTTGTTTGAATGATCTTGAGTCAAGGTGAAGGCCGTTTGAGTTGTCCATAGAAAACTGTAACATTGCAATTTTCTCAGAAACTATGAACACGAGAGACTCCTAAGATGGCATTATGATAGACCTTTACAGACATACACTTTTGATTGACCTTGACCCATTTCACATGTGAGCTTCTGCGTCTCTCGTTTTTGTTGTTGTTGTTGGTTTTTTGGGGTGTTTTTACTCTTTTAGCGAGTTTCGCTAGTAACTTTCTCAGTTTGGCTAGTAAAAATTTGAGTCACTGGTGAAAATCTAGTATGGAAAAAATCAGACTTTCAGGGCTGAGGCACCAGGCTTAAATAAATACTGATAAATACTTCTTTCTTTCTTTTTTTTTTTTTTTTTTTACCAGCTACCGATCACGCGAGGAGGTGCAGGAAGTACGGCAGAAGCGCGACCCCATTGGACTGTTCAAGGAGCGCATCACATCCGCTCAGCTTGTCACAGAGGAAGAATTAAAGGTGTGTATACTGTGCTTACCAGTACATGCACCCTTTCCAGTATCCCACTTTTTAGCTCTCAGAGGATGGGTTAACAAAGCCCCAAACAGTCCCAACGATGGAACGAGTGGCCGTCTAAGAGTTTCCCAAAGCCCCTTATAGCCCACAGTAAGAGCAAAGAAGGGGAACCCAGTTTTCTGACACAGGGCTTTTGGGGCTTTAGGATACTTGAAAGGGACATAGTTTAATATTGCTCCTGTAAAATTTGCACCTACCTGCTATGCAGGGTTTTACAATCAAAGGCTTCTTGTCTGAGGGACAAGGAATTGACCACTTTCATGGCTTTAGGTACGCTTCTGGCATACAGTGATGTTGTACAAAAGTTTTCGTCAAATGTGTTTCATATGCACACCCAGAGCAGTCGCTTGCGCCAAGTTACAATACCAGAGGCCTGTAGCTTGGTCAGGGCGAGCTGCTGGTTGGCTCAACTTGTGCAGTGTACCAGTAATAGTGTAGAGCTATCCCATACACTTGTCCTGCAGTAATGAGTAATCTTTCTGACTCACGATGTTTCACAACAGAAAATTGACGGGGAAGTGCGCAAAGAGGTGGAGGAGGCGGCCGAGCGTGCCAAGACAGACCCAGAGCTGCCGCTGGAAGAGCTGTACACACACATCTACACACAGCCACCAGCAGATATGCGCATACGCGGCTGCGACCCCACTATCTGGGCTCCCACAAAATAGAGCCATTCCTTGTGTATGAGTGTTCTGTGCAACTTGACATTTGGCATCTAGCGTTTTCATGAGAGGAACGGTTCTTTGTGTTTGCTCAGTATTTCTACATGTAAATGATGTAGGTGTAGGTTAGAGTTTATTTCCTGAGTTACTTGTGAGTAAAATCAATGCCGTAATCACTGGCACAGTGAACCTGAGGTGATTATCTGTTTTTCTCACCCATCAAGAGATTATTGTGCTGGCCCTAGCCACAAGTGAATATATTTGATAAGGTGGTTGAATATTTGGCGTGCAGCCATGACTCTGAAGAGACTGTTTAGCCTGTATGCAACTGAGAGGTGTGTGTGTGTGTGTGTGTGTGTGTGATACAGTAGAGTGCTCTCATGCATCCTCAGTCTACCACCATTCTTTTACTTGTGTGTGTGTGTGCTAAATGTATTTGGTAGGAAACTAGCACAAAGTATACTTCTTTGGAGTTCTGTTGACATGCATGGTTGATTGGACGTGTTGGGATATTTTCACTTTCATCTCTTGTTTAGTATTTGACAGATTTAGCTATAGTGAATACGTATGCATATGTACAGGTATGCACATCTTGTTGCTCGGTGTACATGTAATTTTGTTGTTACGGTTGATCAGTAAGCCCACTTAGTAATGAACGTGCTGGCAGAGTTTCTCCTTGGAATAAGCATTCTTTAAAACTTTGTTTTTTCATGTAACTTACCAGTTACTACAACTTTTGAAGCCACCCAGGGGTTCTGATCTGTTGTGGCATTACTGGAAAAAAACAATGTTGCATGGAAAGCATAGTCCCTTTTGTTGAGCTGCTCACATCGAGCATGTTTGGGGTGAATGCAATACAAAGTGTACCAGCACATAGTCTGGTTTTGCTGAATCTCACCTGTATGTAGTTAATTTTTACAAGCCAGACAGATTATCAGTTACAGTGTATGACATTGTATCGGTAGTGTACGCCATTCCTATTGGTAGGAACTAACAGTTGATTGTGTTAAGCTACATGTATCAAGAGATTTTTAATGTTTTTGTTACAGCGAAATGAGTTGTTGTGTCCTTGTCAACATTCAGGGTGTAAGACAAGATTATTTGTTTATTTGAAACAGAATAAATATCTCTCAAATTGTGAATTATGTGCTAAACGATTCCCATCTTTATGATGCGCGCTTGGTTCAGCTACCTTTCCACTGAAGCTTGTAGATCATGCTTGCTATTTCGTTTAGAATGTACTTATTTTACTTAAATAGGTCAGATCTCTTTTTACTGCGGTCTTGCTTCTATATGAAATGGTGCACATGTTGTCTGAAGCCAGTGAAATTCACACAATAAAACTTTTGCTGCGGCACTTGCGTTAATTTTCTTTGTTAGGTAGTCAGAGAAAGATTATGTCCTGCTGTGTCTCCTTTCTTGTGAATCTGTTTATTTTGAATGAGCCTGTTCAGTTTTTGTCTGTAGTCCAGGTGGTTGGGATACAAGGCACACAATGAACTTGCAAATGAAGGGTCATAAATTTCACGTGGGGAACTGCTGAGGGAAAAACAGACTGAAACCTAGGCTGGGGTGCAGAGGCAGTGCCCTGCTGGGGGAACACAGGGGCAACGCCCCACTTCAAGAGAACAAATTTTAGCATTTCTAAAGGCATTTAGTAGCCTAAGTACAATAATGCATTGATGCTGACATGCACGTCTTCAAAGATGAAGTTAGACTGTCCCATACAGCATTACATGTATCATGACAGTGTGTGTGCAACCTTTTTCCTCCTTCCTTTTCTTTGGCTGAAACTTAAATTTTTTATTTTTTTTGACTGCCAGACTGCCTGCTGGGGTTGCTCTTTTCTGCTGCCAGACTTGGCCAGTCTGTCTGCCTCTTCGTTTCCTGTGTGAAAGACTAGGAAATTTGGCAGAAAATTGCCAAATGACTGAAAATTCCTAGCACGCATAATGTTGGAGTCATCGCCTAACCTTGTGAGTGCAGTGACCATCGTATACATTCAGCACACACACAAACACATGTACAAGGTCTGGAAGGGAAACTTGTGACTGTGAATGAACTTGCCTTTCAAAGCCCTCTTAGATTGTACGCTGGGAACATAGGGTTTTAGAAGTATGCATTGCTGCTGTTATAAATGACCTTAGAGCAAGAAGAAAATAAAAGTGTGTGAGGTTTGAGCAGACGACACCTCTGTCTTCATTGTCTCAGTATACTCTTTACATGTATTGAAAGTAACTTTCTGTGAGCAAGCCTCTTCCTAAATGTATGAATGATCGGAAGTAAGGAAGGAACAAGGAAACCTTCAAGTCCCGACTGAAAACACATCTCTTCACCCTCTAGCTCATAGCTGTGCCATGTTGTCGTTCTGCTGGTGTGAGTGCGTGTGTGCGCGGGGAACGTGTGTGTGTGTGTGTGGATATGAGCTTTTATTAGTTTTTATCTGTTTTGTCAGTTTTATCTGTCTTGTGTTTGTTTTGTCTGTCTTTTGTGTTTTTTTTTCTCTCAGTATGAATAAGTATGTATTTTATGTAAAGCGCCTAGAGCTTAGATAAGGTTAGTCGCAATATAAATATTCTAGTAGTAGTACAGTCAAACCTGCCATGGCGGTCACCCGTATAAGCCATGCCACTAGTAGTAGTACATGTAGTAGTAGTTGTAACCAAGGAACCTGAGCTCTTGAAAAACGATTAAAGTTGATTATTGCCTTTCTGTAGGCCACCAAATCATTTAAAAGTAGGTGGTTATTTACCAGTAGTGACAGCCTCCTGCGTGCAGGATGGTACAAAGTGGGTGGTAATAACCAGCTACGGGAGAAGTTGTAAAAAAAAAAAGTAATAAAAAAAAAAGAAACACACACAAAAAAAAAACCCAAGAAAATTTAACCCTAGAGCTAGTTTAGTTCGAGGTTAGACTCTAACCCGGGGCTAAAAGCCCTAACCTCGACTATTACGGGCCCAGTGCGCCACGGCTTTGATAAGCACTTACGAACTTTTGGCATGTGGGTTAAAATGCAGGATGGTCAGAGAGAGAGAGAGAGACATGTCATCACTGACTCAACCTTTGGTGGACTTAATTCGACTGAGTGAAGAACGGAAAATAAGATCGCTCCAATGGCGTGACAGGAAACTAAGGTCAGTGATAGGCGCATGGCATCATCACCAAGTGGCCTTGCTGATGTCAGTGTGCCCTGTGTTGAAGTCCGTGATGTGTGGTGGGTGCAGCTTAGACCTTGGACCTACACCGGCCGGAAACATGCGCTGTTGAAAGCCACGTCTTACGTCATGCATGCCACGTGCTTCCACCTGCTGCCTGGTTTAGGTATTTAATAATAACTGAACGTTGCATGTGTACACACGCACGCACAGATATCAAGTGTGCACGATAAAAATCAGTCCCACGTCCGTCTATCTTTCCAAGAATAGTAGGCTGTGGGTGGTGGCGCGGAAAAAGAGAAACTTGATACTGTCGCGCGCATCAGAGTGAATAGCAGGGTGAAGGGGCTTTCATTGCTTCGTCCTCCAGCCCTGCGGCGCCACGATTGATATGTTGCCGAGGAAACTGAAGTCTACCATACCATACCATACCATAGGTCCCCAATCTCCAAGGAGCTTTGGGCTTTTGACATAACGCAACAAGTAAATGATCAGTCACATAAAAACAGTAAAAATGTAATGATGTACATGCACTTGCTACTGTCATGGTAGGATCCAGTGTATGGAGATTCGGTCGGTGGCGGGTTTTCACTGAGTCGTTAGTTTGTATGTTGTTTCTGCGTTGCCGTGTGTGTGTGTGTGTGTGTGTGTGTGTGTGTGTGTGTGTGTGTGTGTGTGTGTGTGTGTGTGTGAGTGCGTGCGTGTGTGTGAGCTGAGGAATGCGGGGCGTGGGGATGGCCGGAGATGCCACAAGTTTAACGTGAGCTTTACGCTTAAAAAAAAAAAAAAGAAGATTGAAATGAGGCAATGCTCTATGCTGCTACAACCATTATTGCCACTAGAATATTTTTTCGTCTACATGAGTACAGGCCTGACTCAAAAAAAGAAACAGGAAAAAAAAGCAGAAAACGTAACAGAAGACTGAATTGCCGTCCGGTGTAGGAAACAGAATATTGTTACTCCGCCGGCCTTCACTTCACAAACTGGCGTACCATTGTCGGCGCTGGCAAGTGGCGCTTCCGCAAGTTGCATCAGTTAAATAATGGGCAGAGTGTTGTGTGATAGGGTTGTCACACGCTGCGATCCTGCAAGCCTACCAGCGGCGAAGGCTACGTAACACAGATGCAAATCTGGAAGAAAACGCTATATATCAGTTCCTCTTACACATAACGTTGCAGATGACACCGTAGAAATGCTTTAAAATTCACCCAAAAAAAAAAAAAAATTCACCAAAATCAGGCAGCCATAGACTCATGCGTACAGTAAATTTTAACAAATTCCAATTTTCCGTTTTTTGGCAATGTTGGCAGCGACCACATACCCCCTCATTCCACGGTCGTCTGCTGGCTCCTGTGCCAACCGCGCATGAATACAAATAGTCCACAAGCCAGCCTCATTTTCCCCTAATTTTACTATTACCTGGCATGAAACTTGTTTACAAAGTCAATAACAAGCACCAGATTGTCTTTTTTTTTTTTACTCTGCACACAAATTTTAAAAGGGGCAAAGATTTTCTACTAATTTTAGCCGAGCCCATTAAATCCGCTTGTACCGGGCACTCCCAGCAGACGCCGCCGCGACGCCAGTGAGCAGAGCACGATCATATTTTTTCGTCGCCACGCCAGCAAGTCGCCGCTGACCATGCTTTGTCAGTGTATTGCAGCGACTGGCCGGCGGTGCAGCTGGTAGCAAAAGCGTGTTGCAACGTATGACCGCAACTCCGGTGTCGTAGAATATTTCCGAACCAGGATAAATCGGAACCGGTTCCCAAAAATCCTAGGATATTTCGGAACCATTCCCATTTATCCCGCACCTGGCAGAAAAAATTCATGTGGGCTAATGACCTTCTAGACGGTTCCGAAATACGCTGGTGGTTTTCAAATATCCTGTCACTAGAGACAGGATAAATCGGAATGGTTCCGAAAAATCCTGCCACCAGTGCCAGGATAAATCGGAATGGTTCCCATTCGTCCCGGTTCCGAAATATCCTGTGACACCGGCCGCGCAATACACAAGCGGGTGCCTAGCTGGCATTCTACTATTTCTGCTATTCTGCTATTTCGGTTTGACTGGTGCCACAGCGCCGAGTAATCCGTCTGTTCCGGATAGTCAGGATCACCGAGATGGTAGAATAATGTACAATGCTTGGGTCGCGACTTCCATTCCAGGCTGTGATCGGAATATATAATTAGGTGCTTGTTATCCCCGTTTCATCCTGTCTTTGATACTACTTTTCCCTGGGGCTGGGCCGGGTAACAAGCATTTATAATTTTTTTTGTTGTTGTGGATTATTCGACCGTGATTGTGATGTGTTCATGTCCAGTGTGTGAGATAATGCGTGTGATTCACGGGAGCGTGCGTGTTGGGTTCAGCCGCTCGCGGCGCTTTGAGCCAATTCAAGGAACTGGGTAAAGCGCCCCACAATACACCATTATTATTATTATTATTTATGGTAGAAGTGTTCATTCAGTTTCTTCGCTGAAACTGTATGGAAGGATGTGCCCGGAGTATAAACAAACAACAGAAACCCGAAATACTTACAAATAAACAAAATCGACAAAGAAATAAATCACAAATAAATAAATGAACAAAACCCCTGAAGTCGTCTCGCCGGGAAGGGACAGTTGATTTATCGTGACATATGAAGACAAAACCCGTTAATGTGTTTTTCCAGTCTCTCTCTTCTCCCAGCGACCGATCTGTCCCTCATTGTCCTGATTTTGTCACATGCTCGTGAGGATGAAATCACTTTACGCAAACTTTTTTTTTAAACAGTTATGATTCAACTGAACACCGTGGCGAACCCGTATCTGCAGACACATAGACATAGACGCAAGTACATGTACACAGACATATAACATGTGTACACAATACCACGCCGCGCACCCAGTTACAATACGCAATAACATGTCAGTCATCAACTGAGCATGAGAGAGACAGTGAGAGTTCAGCAAAACTGGACGCGGAAGTGTAGCGTCGCTGTTTCAGTTCCGTCTCGACAGTCGGCTCCAGCGGCAGTGGCTCTACTGAGTGATTTCAATTACATATATATACGGCCCGCTGTTCTGCAGTATTCTGATGTGCTTATGTATACTATAGGAACTTGTCGCTGGCACTGACTGGGCCGGCCCCGGTCAAGTGCCTAGTGTGCTCTCTTTCACGCTCCCTCAGTCCCCCCGGCTGTTTGCTGACACGCCAGGACCGATCTGTGCAGATTTGTTATTAATTTTGTGGTGCTCTTCTGCGTTGAATTCATCACTAACAGTCGCCGCGTGAAATATGTAGACATCTTTGTGATGTCCCACTCGGCTTACGTGTGTGGACGGAACCTGTAGCGCTGAATACGACAAATGAAACGTCTTGCTGATACGTTGGCCGACTGATATGTGAAACTTGACACAGGTGAGGGACACTTTGTTTTCTTGTGTGTGTGTGTGTGTGTGTGTGTGTGTGTGTGTGTGTGTGTGTGTGTGTGTGTGTGTGTGTGTGTGGAGGGGGGGGCAGTTTAAATACTTTTACGATAATTATTTTCCAACCCACAAAACTATGATGGCTGCGTAGTTAACAAAGGTATATGAGTACAAAATTATTGCTCTGTTGAAACATGGAGTGGGGAAAAAAAAACACACCAAATAAGTTCACTAGTAAACCAAGGACAGTAGGACCAGAAGACGTGGCTATCCAACCTGTGCATGTTTTAAAATGGAAGTCTGTTTTTCATTCAGTTCGAGCGGACGAAGGGTTATGTTTTGTCCTTGATGAAACCCAGCGTTTTCAGCATCCGTGCTGCAGAAATCTTATCACTAGAGTCAGGGTTCGGATTAATGTCCAGATCGAGTCGTGAGACATGATGTTGACCAGTGTCCACACATAGAGATATTACTTACGTTTCCTTCTTTCCGGTTTTCATCGGTTTGTCCATGATATACATCGGACGATTTAGCTTCCGCTGAAAGGAAACGGCGGTTCTTCTATAATAATAGTAACTGTGTGTGTGTGTGTGTGTGTGTGTGTGTGTGTGTGTGTGTGTGTGTGTGTGTGTGTGTGTGCCATATCAAGGCGATTTACCCAACTGCTTGGCTCGAATCGCCGCTAACCGAGCACGACTGACACCGGCGTACGCTCACGTGAATCACACGCATTCCCTCACACCGGCCGGCATGGGACCGGCGTTAAGGTAACATGATGTTACAATCACGTGAGGCAAGTGGTCAGCTCAGCTATTAAGGTTTTGAAATTTAGAACTGCATTTATTTCAAATCAAGTTTTGTGGGCTGAACATTTCCAAATGCGGTGGGTGCGGGGGGGGGGGGGGAGATGGTACTAGTACCCGGAGAGAACCCCCGACTGTGGGACGATCCGGCGACCCCAGTAAACGGAACCCCATACCAAAGGTGAAAAATGCCGGCGATGCCCCAAGTGCATGGACTTGAACTGACAGCGAGGGCAGGAATCGTTACCACTTCACCACCGCCCGACCCCCCCCCCCCCCCCCTTTTTCTCAGTTCTAAACTGACTGAGGCGGTTATTATCAGCACTACTAAAGCGCGAACTCAGTGACACTGAGGGCAGGCATCGTTACCGGTGTCTTTGACGTAACGGCTTCCTGCATGATTTTTTCCCGGTTTCAAGTATGACATTGTCATTACTACATGCCTTATCCGCCACGAATCAGCTGCTCTCTCTCTCTCTCTCTCTCAGAGTCTCCGCGCTTGCGCAGTCTCGTCTGTCTGTCTGTCTTTCTGTCTCTCTCTCGCGTCACAGATTTCCTGAGCGTACATTTTTTTTATTTTCTTCATTTTCCTCTTTTCAATTTTCTTTCTTTTTATGATAGTGTAGCCGGCAACAGCAAGTTTGAAAATGGTCTTTGAATGCCTATAACTTCTTCCGTTGTAAAATAAAGGATCGTCAACGTTATCGTTTCTCTCTCTCTCTCTCTCTCTCTCTCTCACTCACTCTCACTCAAGTGTATCTCCCCTATCTCTCTTTGTTTGCTTCCACTGTGTCTTCAAAGTAACGTCTTCCTGGTTGAAATGTTCCTGGTTCACATGGATTGTTAAAGGCCCCATTACTACCCTTGTCAGGTTCAGTGATCGTTCTGAGCTCATTTGATGGTGTCTATCATCCTACCACTAACACACATGCACATAATACATGCATACAGACCATTGTGTTCAGCTGCATGGAGCCAAAACGCAGTAGTAGCCTGTGGCATTGTCGCTGATGAAAATCGACAAACATAGTAGACGTCAGTCGTATATGGACGGCTGAGTTGTGTTCGTTTGAACTTCGGTACCGATGTTGTATTCGCAGCCCTACTAATCTCTAAGATAGGCTTTTTCAGGCGAGCATCAGTGCGCTGTCACAAACGCAACCTTTCCGGAACAGAATTCTCCCCACATTAAAACCTTATAACGGCCGGGTGGCAATGGTTTCTTTAAAGGCCCGGCATTCTTAGGCTCATTAGGTTACGTGACGGTATTAGCTTCCGGGGCATGTAGTAACTAACTCGGCTAAATATAATAAACTTAAATAGCTGAGCTGACCCTGCGCACCACGTGATTGTAATGTGTTTATGTCCAGTGTGTGCGAGAATGCGTGTGATTCACGTGAGCGTGCGTGTTGGGTTCAGTTCGCGGCGCTTTGAGCCGGTTCATGTAACTGGGTAAAGCGCCTATACAATACTCATTATTATTATTCATTTGGCAAACAGCCTCAGAGCTTTGTAAGCGACAGTATTTCCCCTCAGAACTCAGTACAAACATAGAGCCTTTAACACTTGAAGGACGGATGTTTCAACAGGATTTAGTATCATCTGGCCAAGGAAGGGCATTTCAAAAGGCTGAACAGTGTACGCATAGTGCTGAATCCGATTTAATTCAAATTCTCGTAGGTTCATGACACACGTGAGATTTGTTTGTTCGGAAAAACGTGAAAATTCAGAAAAAAAGAAGCCCAAAACACACTCTGGAAAACTAGGGGCAAATGCGTGTTTTAGCCGCGTGTCATACAAGAAACTTGACACCGAAAAAAACTATATTCGCTGTTTGTTTGGACTAAAAACACTCTCGTCTGACATCGGCCTTCGGCAGGAACTTGACACTGACGAGTGACGTCACGTCAGTCAATGCGGAAAGATGGCTGCACAGACGGATATCAAATGAATGAATAGGCTGACCCCAAAATGTTAATACACATGTGCTAATTTTAGGGTCTGACTTCATTATTCTGAAATGTACTGGGGCGGTCGGTGGTCTAGTGTTTAAGCGACTGACTTCGTCACCAATGCGAGAAGTCAGGTTCGAGTCCCTCTCAGGTGTCGAAGAATCTTTTCGTATCATGTGACAGCCGGCGATCGTTCGGGCCGATCGTCGGGTATTCTCTCCTGGTACTCCGGCGCCCTCCTACTCTGCTTTGGAAATGTTCAGCCCGCAAAGCTGGAAAATAAATGCAAGTCTAAATTCCGAAACTTACACAGCTGAGCTGACCCACGTCACCGCTGACTGCTCTCCAATGGTAATTGACAAAG
>JACVVK020000021.1:732500-777500 GCA_018292915.2 Batillaria attramentaria
CATGACAACCACGCGTGAATTTTATGGCTGTACCTAAAGGCCATGTCACACGAGAGGGCAAAAACACTTGAAAACATTGTTTTCAGATGTTTCGCTGCGAAACAGTGTGTTTTGTCGTGTGACATACTTCACAACAATGTTTTCAAAACACTGTTTCGATCGTGTTTTCAGTTTTAGAGCCTGCCCTAAAATCCGAAAACATCTTTTGTGTTTCAACCAATAAAAGCCGCCGTGCGGAGTGTCAAGTGACACCTTCCCGTATCCGCTCAGTCAACATGTATGTTTAAGGAAACGAGACATCGACTTTACCCAGAAACCCCATTCAGAGGTATTTCATACGCATTGAAGTTTTACATACAAGAAAAGGGTGTCTAGTAAGGTAGGAATGTCTTGACCGTAGCATGGAAACTTGTTTTCAGTGTGACATCGCCTTAAAGAGTGAACAGGTATTACCCCTAGCAGTGTTCCAGCAGTGTGTTCTGGTGAAAGGACTGATTTGCGTCACAATATGACGCGAAAAGGGACTAAAGAATAATTTACGTCACGACATGACGTAGTTCGACTTCGTACGGAAATGGGGACGAAGGAGCTTTGCCAGTCGCTTGACGTGGAATTGTTGATCTTTTGCCACCAGATTATACATTATGTTACTGTACAGTACAATGAAGTACGCTGCTGGTTTAACAGATACACATATCTACATGGAATAAGTCCATGACTAACTTAAATCAGTAATGCAATACAAAAAGAACCTAGTGATAAAAACGGGTATAAAGGGCAGAACAATCAACGTAACTACGTGGACATACTGTTTGTCAATGGAGATGTCTGACGTTAGTATACATATTGTGCAATATACACTTAGTAAAAGCGGTACAGGTAACATGGGTGAATATCGTTTCAGTCAGTTAGAAAAGACACTTTCTGTCACGCAGCTGGTCACAGTCAGCAGACGATGAAAGAAGCATCGACGTGCACCTCGTCCCCTGCCGAGATGTGTGGGCCGTCCTCTACGATGCTTATCAGAACAGCCAAGTACAAGAACACGACCTCGTCCGCTGGCTCTGGGCAGTGCAAGAACAGGACGTGCTCCGGAAGTGAATGCGGTATGGGTTCACAGGACCTTCTTCGCGTGTACCGGAAGTGCGGAGACAACACTACGTACTGCGACCTCTCGTCTACTAGAGTTACGCGAGATTTTGAGATCAGCTATTATTGTCTGAACAATTTGGAAGGTGCGTATGTCAAAGTTGCGGCTGCGCTGATGTATGGTCAGTTCTGATGCCGCCGGGTTAGACTTTGTAATCCACCCATGATGTTCATGCTCACAGATCATTGTTTTGAGCTGTTTTCGTGGTGTCTATCATCACACAACCTCGACACCTGCACAGTGACACCATCTCAAATGCTGGCACTGATCGAGCCACATTTACGCGGCGACTGACAAACTGAGGGGAGCCTCGGAGTGTCGTACCAACAGTCGTAGAATTTAATTGTTCTACCGCCCGCACAATGTGGAAACTACAGCTTATCGCACTAAGAGGGGTGGGTGGGGGTTTGGGGGTTTAACGTTCTTTTCCACCACATACGGGTGATATCAAAGACGGGGCAACGATGTATCGCACTAAGAACTCTACTTGTCATTAAGTTAGAGTATTTCGAGCTTACAGGCGCCGCGATACTCAAGCGAAACCGACTGTTCCGAAACCGTTAGAAGCTGGCTTAGCCTGTTAACATGTTCCGGAACAGCCCGTTCAAGGGCCGTAGTGTAGTTCTGAAAGTTTCAAGGCTATAGTTGCTTCTGAGCCTGATTTTGGCTTCCTTTTTGTTGACAGGCAGTAGTAGTCCAGTTCAGTTCCTCTGCGTACCATTGCCTCGGATTGGAATAGTTATTCTCGCAATTGTTCCGTCTGTGATTCCAGTCAAAAGTCCATTCAGACAAATTTACAAAACGACCAGGCTCCGCGCGTAGAAGTCGAGGTTGGGATTTTAACCCCGGGTTAGAGTCTAACCTCGAACTAAACTAGCTCTAGGGTTAAATTTTCTGTTTTTTTTTTTGTTTTTTTTTTTAATCAGGAAGCGGGTCCATTCCAGCAAGATGCCTAAGCTGTTATAGACGGATTTCTTTCTTCCTTTCTTCGCCTCCTCTTTCATATAATTTTGTTTTTTTTTAGTTTCTTTTGTCCTAGTCTGGGTTAGGCCCATAGCCGTGGGTTAGATTAACCTCGACTTTTACATATCGGGCCAGAATACTAGATTGTTCAAGTTGCTGATCGTCACCTGCAGAGCCGGGTCAAACAAATGTGTAAATATGATAAGCTGATCGTATCGTACCGAACAACTAACTACGGACTGTTCTTTTGCAGACGCCGCGGCCATTCGAGATCCATGTGATAATGTCACGTGGTCAGGCAATGCCATCTCGCTGCTCGTGGATTACTCGCGCTACTCAAGGTCACGTGACCTTACTTGCCAGTGCGTTGTGACGACACCCGGTCACAACTCGTCGACGATTGTTAGAGGTCTTCACCTGTACGAAGAAGAAACCGCCAATGGGCGTGGGTCTTACATTTGGCATGCCCCGAGCGTGACGATTGGCTACGGCGAGTGGGAATGGGGTGTAATCAAGCCAGTTCCTCGGCAATGGCAACTTTCAAGGAAAGGAGAAAACATTTCTGTCCTGTTCGAACACGCTCATGGCGCTACATTTGGCCGCACTTGGATTTATGTCCAGGGTAAGTCCAGAAAGCTGGGAAACTAACTCAGTGGGCTTACCTCGTTTAAAATTATCATTTTTCATTTGAGAAACTGGCAGATCCCGGCCCATGCATGCAAATCATCAGTAGTCGCCGTTCAGTATTGCAACATCTAGCTGTACTGAGTTCTCCGGCTCTTCAAGCTGGCTTGGCAAACGTGCAAAGACCTTGCTTGGAAGGTGTCATTGGAAGGCCTACTGTAGAAAAAAAATCTATTCTGCGAGCCCCAACAATATTTTCCATGAATTCTATACTCACAGATCGTTCTCAGCTCTTTTGGTTGTGTCTGACATCGGACCACTTAGACGCCTGCACAGTGATAGCATCTCAAATGTCAGCACTGAGCTAAGAGAAGGCCTCGTGCCGCGGCGACGAAAATATCAAGGACTGAAGTCAGCCATACTGCTTGCGGCACGGTCAACCGGGCGCTGAGTAGGAGAATTTGAATTTTCGCTGGTCCAGACACCTGCAGATGGCAGTGTCTCGCGTTCAGAGCTCTACTAATCATTAAGATAGACTATTTCGAGCGCACAGACCTTCTAACAAACGCATGGAAACTGTTCCAAACATAACTTGGTTACTGTAAAGCTTGGCGGTACACATAGAAATAGCTCATTTAACCACAGTTAATTAGCTGACGTCATTAATTTTTAGTTTGTTCGTCTTAATAAATAAAGCGTTTGTGCGTACTTTTTACCTTTGACTTACTTTTAACACCCCCCCCCCCCCCCACCGACCGAAGACAAATTGTCTGTAAAAGGACACAATGACGTTGTTTGAACTTGACCTTGACCCCGGCTTTCCCTTCCAGGCGAAGACTTGCAGCTGAATTGTCACTACACGAGTCAGGAAACAGGCTACGTGCCTCCCGATTCCATGGTCAGCTCGACGGCAGGCACAGATAGGCAGCAGCGTGGACAGGGGACTGGCGCCGGGCCATCGCTCATCTACATCGCCGTCGGAGTGGCGTCCTCGGCTGCACTTATCTTGGTCGTAGTCAGTGTTGTTCTTGTCGCCAAGTGCAGGCACCCGAAGTCCGCCAGGTACGTGAGCTTTTGTTGTTCTCCTACAGCACATTTTGTGCTTGTTTTCGGAAGATCATGATCGTATGCAATGCAGCATGTATCGTGTACCGACCGAATCTCTAACCCGGCCAAGTCAGTAAAGACAATCTTGGCAATGTTTTAACAACGAAAGTTACGGAAACATAAATATGAATATAAAACTAATTATTTGAACGGGAAAGAAAAGTACAATGATCGCAATGAACAGTAACAAACAAATAAACATTCTTACTCCCTTATTAGATTGTTCTTTCAACATCAGTATTTTCAGTTTTTCAAAACTTCCTTTGTCTCCAAACAATGTTGAACAAACGTAGAAAACTTCCGCAGCTTTGTCAACAGTAGGACGCCACACTTTTGTCCAGGACATGTCCAGAACAAAAACTGAGACCTGTTGAGACAACCGGCCATAACCATGCAACGGCTACTATCAGCATATTTCAGTAGGCGTATGCATTAAGAAACTTTGAATTCGGCCGGTCTCCTCAGTCCACTCACTGAATATATTTGTCCGTGCGTGTTAGGAAAGTCCCATGGTTACAGCAACTATAAGGGTTTGTTTTACTTTTTTCCCAGACCCGAAAACGTGAGTCACAAACAACGGTCATGCCAAGTGAACACTGTTGCAAGGGCAGGCGACAGTTTGAACAGAGGAGAAGGAGAATACTGCACGATCACTGACCTCACGCCTCCGGCGGTAGATGGCGCCCACACGTCACATGACCGTCATCCCGCAGCAAATCTCGAGCTGCAAGAGCGCGGCCAAAGAGCGGTCGTCGCCAACGGTCGGCACACGAATGGAGCCGTTCCTCATAGCCCATCTACCAGTGGTTCAAGACAGGCAGAGACACCAAGAGAAGCTGGTGCCAGTGCTGTCGGACAGCGACACCAGAGTCCAGGCGGAGGCTTCTTTTTTGTCGGCGGTTCTAGCGAGTACGAATCTCTGTGTCACCGTCCTGGTCAGACGCTGTCGCGGGCCACGGCTCAAGTGCCCATCTATGACCACGCCGGCAACTTCCACAACCTGAGGTCGGCTGACGGAGAAGAGGTTTATAACAAACTTCAGCGCGGAACTCAGCAGACGCTTGTTATTGATAATGTGTACGACACGTGCACCACCACTTTTGTCTGAGCAGCCAATGATCGGTGTTGACGAAGGATTAAAGGTCTGCAATCTCAGCAAAAAGCCGCAGTTTTTTTTGTTTTTTTTTTTTTTTGTTTTTTTTTTTTGGGGGGGAGGGGCGAGCACTGTGACTAGCAGTGCATAATGCAGGAAACTCTGTCAGAGTTGCAGAGTTTTCAGTGCTTTGGAGACCCTTCGGTCAAAACCAGAGCGTGACTTTGCGGTGACTTCATTGTGCTTTTGGTCAGTGAGCGAGACACATCGCTACTGACAATGTCTAGCGGGTGTTGTATACTGCACGAAAAGACTAGCCACTGCGATCTTTCTCGCTCAATGTACTGAGCTGTGAAATCAGGCTCCGCTTGGCTTTTATAGAGGTTTCAGGGACGCTGAAAACTCTCTACGCGTGACAAGAGTTGACGATGCATTTTGCCGATCGGATAAGTTTGTTTGTTTGTTTTATGTTTTTTTTTAAACACACTATTTGTGTTTTTTTTTGTTGAGATTGCAGACCTTTCAAACAGCCTGCTTCAGGACGAGCAACTCCCACTGTGTCCCAAAGTCTATAAACGCGCTGTTTCCATGTTTGCTAGGCATCACGGAAACCAACTTACATTTGGAACAGTTTAAGCTTGTGTGCACCTGGACGCGTGAAACAGTCTTAATGATTAGTAGATCTTTGAACTGAATGCGAGGCAGTGTTGTCTGCAGGTTCTGTCAACCCGCGAAAATTCAAATTCTCCTTCTCAGCGGTTGACCATGCTGCAAGACTGACTAGCCGAGTTGATACAAACTGGCGTCAGTGCCAGTCTGTGGGATGCTGTCACTGTGCAGTTGTGTAAAGGCCTTTTCAGACGCAGACAGCTCGCACACTCACCAAGTGGATTTTCTGTTCACACGCCACCAGCGTGCACCGGGCGGACTGCCCTACCGGCCTGGCGCTAGACAATACACACAACGCACGGCCGGCGGCGACTGGCTGACGTGGCGAGGAAATAAATTAGGGCCGTGTTCTGTCTACAGGCGTAGCGACGGCGGCCCCGGGGGAGTGCCCGCTACAAGCGAATTTAATTGGCTGGAAGTGCATTTTACCGCTGGTAGGCAGGCGTGCAGAATCGCCGCGTGTGACAGAGCTTTAAGTGGTGCGATGCTAGACGCTCAGAGCCATTACTCCTGTGAGCCGAAAAATCTTGACATGTGGGCCTTTGACAAAGACGCCCTTTTGGGTTAGGAGAGTGACAATTTTGTCTTCACGAACAAAGTTTTATGTGTTAAAATATTCCGAATGCATTTGCTGCGATTTACATAGAACAGTTTAGAATTTGTTTTGCCATCTTCTTACTAGAACGCCATTAATTAACGCTAATGCTTGTGATTACTCGCATAACCGAAGTTCAATTATACTGCATTTGTTCGTAAATGAAAGTGTTTATTATTACATATATAAGGGAGTTTGTGCTCTGTCTCTCTCTGTCTATCTCCCAGCTGGGGCTATATGTGTGTGCTGGCATTTTTCTCGTTGCCCCGTCTTTGATATCACCCATTCGTGCTGGAACTGAAAGAACGATAAACTCCCGAACACCTCCCCACCTACCCTCTCTCTCTCGTGCTGTGCTCTTGTGTGTGTGTGTGTGTGTGTGTGTGTGTGTGTGTGACGGTGAGAGAGAGACTCAAGACTCAAAGACTCAAGACTCAAAATGTTTTATTGTTTTAGGCCAGTGGCCCACAACAAGAGTGTGAACAGTGACACTGATAGAATGAACATTCAGATTCTATGTAACAAACATGAAACTGCATTACTACTGGACTATAACTATGATACAATATGACAGGAATCAACACAATTAACCAAGTGCAACTTCTCTCCTTTTGAGCGCTTTGTATATGTACACAGCCACATTTTTTACAATCGTTTCATTTCTACACGCAAGCAACAATGACACTCTAAACAGTGACGGTGTGCTATAATACTTGGCTGGGATTAAAAGATTTCTGAGATCGTCATACGCTGGACAAACCAACAGAAAATGCTTTTCGTCTTCATTCGCCATGTGGCACATTGCACATTTGACAGTAGTACCAGTAGGATATGAATACCTGTTCTTGTGAGTAGCAATCGCTGAGACACCCAGTCTGAATTTGGTAAGAATACATTTTACATGCCTGCTAAACGTGTAAGATACATATGGTTCCAGTTCACAGACAGTCTTAAATGTTCTATAGACAGAATAACGCTCTTTGCTACAAATACGATCATGCCAGTCCTGTAGCTTACAGTCTATCAATCGTTGTTTAACATCTCGCAAAAATATATCCACATGCTCAACTCCTTGACTATCCCAGACATGACCATAACCATAAGTCGATAAAAAGTTGCGAACATCAGACGCCCACGTTTTTTTGCCTTTTAAGTCTAAATTGAACAGCATAATATATGCTTTGTATGGCAAACGGGTTGGCTCCATTCTTGTCAATTTTAACCAATATTTAATGCTACGCAGACAACATGCAATATTCAAGGGATACCTGCCAGTTTCACCATATACCATATCATTTGGTGTGCGCTGATCTACTCTTAAGTATCTTTTCAAAGCGAAGGTATGTATTTTTTCAACAGCTGAATTTTCATTCCTAATACCCCATACCTCTGATGCGTAAGTGAGAATGGGTACCACCTGGGCATCAAATAATCTAATGAAGGTGTCAAAAGAATGGCAGTCGAGTCTGTTTAAGGTACTTAAAATGCGAACACATGCTTTTTTCGCTCGAGTAGTCAAATCATCCAAGGCGTTGCTGAAACACAGTTTTGTAGAAAAATATACACCCAAATACTTGTATGTATTGACAACTTTCATCTCTGACTTTCCATAGAACCATTTTTCTCTAGACGCCAAATACCCACCCTTCCTAAACACAATCACATTGCTTTTATTCATATTAACTTTCAATTCAAGACGCTGTGCAGACGCATACAATGTATTTATCTGATGTTGAAGACCAACTGGGGTTTCCGAGATGAGCGCAATATCATCAGCAAATAGGAGAATAAATAATTCTATCAGTTCTGGAGACAGAGTGGCACCATGCTTGCCGTTAGATATGATATCCTTGGCAAGCTCATTAATGAACAATGAGAAAAGAACAGGACTACACACTTCCCCCTGCTTCACGCCACGATTACACTGGATGTAGTCTGTCAGTTCAGCTCCAGCTCTAACTCTGGCTTTAACAGATTCATACATGCTGCGTACACATTTGAGGAGTTTCCCTCTTATACCATTTTGTTCAAGTATTGGCCAAAGTAACTTTCTAGATACAGAATCAAAAGCTTTCTCAAAATCAATGAACGCAACGTACAATTTTCTGTTGGATACAAGTTGTTTCTGTACAATTGCAAAAAGAGTAAAAATGTGGTCTACCGTTGAGCGACCTTCTCTAAAACCTGCTTGTACCTCACCAACACTATCGTGCAGTTCAATCCATCTCTGTAGTCTACTGTTGATTACTGAAGTATAAATTTTGCTGCAGACGTCTATTAAAGAAATACCTCTGTAGTTATTCGGGTCATTCACATCGCCCTTTTTTGTAGAGAGGAAAAATGATTGACTCTGTCCATTGCTCTGGAAAAATTCCATTCGAAAACAAAGCATTGAAGAAATTCACCAGAAAAGGAACAAATACACCTTCAGAATATTTAAACACTTCACCAATGATTCTGTCGGGACCTGCGGCTTTGTTGTTTCCCAACATTCGGACTGCTCGTATAATTTCATCTGAAGTGATAGCATGGTTCAGTACATCATCAGCATCATTGTCATTTACAACATCGTTCATGTGATCACTAATACCGTCTGGAACTTCAGAAGCTACTGTTAATACTCTGCTGAAATGTTCAAACCAGTTTGTAACAGAGATGCTGTTAGATAGTGCAGGCTTTAATGTTATATTTTTGATATTTTTCCAGAATTCCTGTTGATTTTTAGAGTTCAATAAAATATCTCTCTGTTTGTGCTTGTGTTCTTTCTTTTTTCGTCTAACAAGATGCTTATATTCTCTACGTGACTTGTGATAATCATGGGCACAGTTACTGTCATGTGTTTTACGGAATTTACGAAGAAGGCGTTGGACTAGCTTCTTAGAGTCTTTACATTCTTTATCAAACCAAATATTTCTCTGTTTATGACGGTTGTTAGCTATACGTCTCTCCATGCATTGTGCACACGACAGAAGACACGTATTAAACAGACAGAGTGCCTGATTCACATCTGTATCAATTAAACGGGATGCCTCCTGAAGACATGCGTCTGTTTCACGCGAATGGACAGCATCAAGGAACGTCTGTACGTGCTCGGCTTGCCACTTGAGCCTAGAAGAGCTCTTTACGTTATCAAAATCAGATTTACAATTTCCTTGTTTAACGCTGCTGAGCTGTGAGACCTGAAATAAAAATTCTAAAGGCATGTGGTCAGATTCTATTCTCTCAGTTACAAACATTCTGCACGTGCTCAATAATGTCACAAACAGATCTTCCGATGCAAGAAAGTAATCAACTACACTGTTTCCAAATTCAGATAAGTATGTATAACAACCACTGAAGTCGCCATTAAACACTCCATTAAAAATACCAAGATTAAAGATTGAACACACATTGAGAAGTAAATTCCCATACGTATTTATATTAGCATCTTCAGATGACCTGTTATAGCCTGGCTCATCGTGCAAGCTCCTTAAGGGGTCTATACATACGTCACCAAGCTGCGGAAAAACACTGGCTGTTCTGGCATTAAAATCACCACAAAGCAGAACATATGAATCATAGTCAGCAGCTAAATCTGCCAGACATTGCTCCAAAGCATTAATGCCATTATCAACATCATTTACCTTATAGTAGGGCGAACCCTCGGGCGGTATGTATGCGCATACAAGTATGATATCCTTATGAAGGCAAAATACGTCTTTTCGAATATTTAGCACAACCATGTTGTCATAACTAACTTCGATCTTCTGTACATATGGCAAAATACTATTTCTAACAAAAACTGCGACGCCGCCAGAGGGTCTACCAAAATATGATAACTTCTGTGCTGGAGAGCAAATGCAGTATGCTGAGAAAAAACATTAGTAGTGACGCAATCAACAAACGTTTCTACAAGACAAATAAAATCAAACTTAAAAAGATATTCCAAAAAATCGTTGTCGGCTAGCTTTGAGACAAGTCCACCAATATTCCAACTTAGGAATTTACATGTACCGTCCGCAAACAGCGCGTCGCATACGGATTTAGAATTACTAACATTACTGTCAGTATCAAAATTTGCATTTCGACTCACTTCAAGTCTGTGTGCTGTGGACCGGCCGGCTTCCTATTTCCGGTGGCTGACGTCTGACCAGGAAGATGAGAGACGTGTCTGACCCTGCCTCCGCTCGTTCTGTCTAACAGAAGCCCTGGTGGCAGGCCGGTTTCCTCCCTTTGCAGGCCCATCTCGCTGTAGGTTGCCAGCACCACAAAGACCTCTACCACGACCACGCATGCTTGGGGAGATCCAGGTAGGTGAGACGCCTTGCGCAGTGGATGCGTGGTTAACATCAGCATCACCGACAGCGACATCTCCAGCGGCGCTCAGAGATGAAGACGATGACGATGGCGATGATCGCGGGGACCGACTGACGCCGTCGTTGACAACTCCCTGAGCTCTGTGTGGGTGCGTGGAGGGAGAGGCGTGCTGGACTGGATCTGGAACACTGCCTCGCTCCTCACTGCCCCCTCCCCCACCGCTGCCGCCTGCAACACCCCGCATGGTGTCGTCGTCTGCAAACCTGTTGTTTTCGGTGATGATCAGCCGAGCGCCTCGGAAGAAGCCAGACTTCCCCTCGCTGCGAAGATCACGGAGCTGCTGAGACTGTCGCAAGGTAAGGTCGTCGCCAATGTTGATGTTCCGCCTCCTCAGCTCCGCTCTCAGCGACCGGTTCCTGACGATGGCCATCTTGTCCTCCCAGCTCACCATGCGCACGATGACCGGTCTCGGGTTGTTGCTGTTGCGAGACTCACCGTCACGAGCCGCGCCAACTCTGTGAGCCCTCACCAAATCTGCCGCAAGCCAAGAATCGTCCTGCGAACAAGTGTTCAGCAAATCAACAACAGCTTGCTTACATGCATTAAAGTCCTCTCTTGGCTGCTCTGGTATGCCATACAATTTAAAGTTTTCGCGACGGGAGTAGATCTCTTGTTTCTCAACAGCTTTCTCAAGACCCTCTACTTTTTCTTTCAAACTTGCATTCTCATCTCTCACCAACTCGGTGAGAGAGAGAGAGAATGAGAGAGAGCTCATCTGTCGTGTTATCTGTTACGCCCATTCTTGGCCGGAGCTGTTGTGTAAAAACTAATGTGCTGTTCACTTTTCCAAAAGCGAAGGAGCGTGCTTATTTTTATACCATGTGAGAAAACGAAGTAGAACTTGACTAAAACACAACACAACACAACACTGATAAAACTGACAAAAGACAAGACACTTGACTTGCAAAAATGCAGACCGTGCCACTTCTTACCGGCAGTGGGTGGTAATCTTCAATCCAACACGCCATTGAAATCGAGGATTAACTAAAAGACGGGGTTTGGCAGTTTTCCTGTAAAGAACAGCGTTTTATGCGAATCATTCACCGTAACCTTCTATCATCAAGCAAGACTGAGGCCACAACTGAGGTAACAAAGTGAAGTCACATGGTACACGACTCCCACATTTTACGACATTCAAGCATCGATTTCCAGCTGAATTTGGTGATTACAAATGGCCATACTGACGGACTGACAAACAGACAGATAGTCAGACTGAGAAGGTGATCTGTAGACGGCCTGCGGCCGCCGGGGTTGAACATCTCAGGTTCTGTCACTGCATTTCGCCGATTTCGGCAATCAGTCACGACTCAGTGACGTTTGCGACTCAGTGACGGTGAATCAGTTCAGTCAAATACGAGGCCGGGTAGTGAAAAACTGATACAGACTGACAGCCGGACGGACAGACACTGCGGCACAGTCGGACAGACTGCAGAGAGGCGGGGACAGACACTGAGACTGACCCGGGCCGACCGACACTGAGACAACTGAAAAGCATTATAACTGACGCCCATAGAAGTTTTAATGATTTGTAAGGCACTCAGACGGAACCTCCCAAAGGATAGGCGCCACAACGAAAATCGTCGTCGTTCAAGTTATTACTGCCGAGCAGCCTACACTGCATTCCGGCTGACCGTAGCTGACGGTCGTCCTCATAGTATAGCTACGAATCTTCCAAACAAAATAAGGACAGATTCAGGTGATACGAACTGACTCAGTCACAGACGCAACGCCGGCCGGCTAGGGAGTTTGTCATCATGGCTCACTGCCGGTTTCGGCTGTAGCGGCACGTGCAACTCAGTGACGCGGCGGCGCGGGAAACCGCCGGGCTGTGGTCGACGGTATGTCACTGACTCCACTGAACGGCTCAGTGAGGATAAGTGTGGCCGGACACTGGCAGCCACCGGCCGGGATTCCTCTGCGAACGTAAGAACTGACAGTTCACAAGGGAAGACTCAGTCGTCGAAGCAGTGTCACAGTGTGTGTGTGTGTGTGTCAGTCGGTGTGTGTCAGTGTGTGTGTTCATCAGTGACTGATGTCAGTGCGTCATCAGTATACTGAGCAGTCACGACTATCCTTCCGACGCTTGTTACTAAGTAGTGACCGTCCGAGCCGGTGACTCAGAATATTATGACCCCCCCAAGGCCGAGGCCCCTCCCCGGCCCCAGTCCCCGGCCGCTTTCACCTCAGAAAAAAACAAAAAAACAACAAAAAACAAAAAAAAAACTTGACTCAGTTGAAAAACTCTGAACCCCGGCCCGGCTAACCGGCCGCCGCTTGGCTTGAAGTTGTGCTGACTGAGGCGACAGTTTCACTGACGGACTGCGTATCCTGTACTTGAAAACAGTGAACTTGTTTGAAAACTGTGACACCTCTCTCTCTATCTCACGTCTTGTCAGCTGCCGGGTTGCTCCGGCTGTCAGTAGCCGCATTCTCCGAGAGTCCGCACGCATGGGTAGCGGAAGGGAAATCACTCTGCATTTACAACAAACAAGATGGCGGCTTCCATTGGGCGCTTGGACGGCAAAGTTGCACTTATCACAGGTCCTTGTTATCCGGCGTGCCGTTAAGCATCCGGAACAAATAGAAAATTTGAATTTGGTTCAGTTTTCTTGGATCCTGCACGGTTACTTCACTGCGTGCATTTTGTCTTGCTGTTTTACCGGACTTTTGCCAGTGTGATTGTTTTGTTGCCAGTGTGCCCTCATGCACTTCGAGTTTGTGGTTCATCCACTCCCGTCTGCCTTCTTACACCACAAGACCTCGTAGTCAAAGTTTCATGTGGCGCCTGGCCTATGCTTCCTGACATTGCTTTCTAGGACTCATGTGTCGTCTGCCATACTGCATGACTCACCCTTCTAGGATGAGAGTGCACGTAGCAGACGACACACAAACAGCATGGTGGAACGTATTTTCGGACACATAAAGGATTCACTACTACCTGCAAAGAAACAAATCTAAATCAGTTAACAAAACTTTCTGAAAATAAACACCAACATCTCTTGTGTTATTCTACATGAATTCAATGTCAAATCATCACGCTAGTTTGCTGCAGCAACATTCAGAACAGTGGACCCCATTTTGTGCCTCTCTGAGGCAGTTACACTACAATCTGGGTTCAACCCAAATTTACGTCAACTCAGGTCAATAGCGCTTAGATTCTCTGCAAGTCTAGCCCTGACAATGATGTAGGAAAACTTACATCATGCCTGACATTATGCATTGACGAAAGCATCATGACGCCAGATGCATACCGGCATGTAGTAAAGATCTGGAACTTAACTGGGTTGGCCCTGGACCCATGTTCAACCCTGCTCTGTAGCAGGGTTGAACCCTGATCGCTTTTAGCCTGGGTTGGTTTAATGTAAATGCACCAACACAGGTTCAACCTGGTAAAATTGGCAAGTGTGAACGGCGTCTGTCAGAAACTGGCATCTATTTTTGGCAAACTTTTATTTTCACGCCGATGAAGCATTTAGTAGGTTTCTTAACCAGACCTCAAAACCAAATGAAAGAAAATTGCATTGTGGATCATTTCTAGGACACAGACATCACGGTTTATCAACAGAGACACACCTGTAGTATGATCGTATTTCTAGGAGCGAAAGAAATTAATGTGACTCGTGCGTGCCCGATTCCCCAGAAGTCTATTTTTAGCCTGTACGAACCTAATGCATTGCTTATCTGTATGCTCTGTGCATAAAAACTTACTTTGAAAGCAAAATTGAACATCTTATGCAAACAACACAGATAAACTGATATCATTTGATTTCTGGTCGTTGCAAATGGACATCGAATGCCGTTGGCAAAAAGTAATCTCTCGTACATTCTGAGGTGAACATTGTATTTCTAAGGCATGCTGCAAGTGCAAATCGATCAAATTCAAGCCAGTTCACTGTAGCATTTGGTGCAAAAGCCAGTTTCTGTGTTCCGCATTCCAGACTTCTAAAATACTTATTTTTTCCCACATTCCGAAAACACGTCATACGAAAATAGATTCCATGACGATACTGTTGTCTTTTGTTCTAGGGGCGAGCTCTGGTATTGGAAAAGGTGCAGCCATCAAATTCACACACCTCGGAGCACAGCTGGCAATAGTGGGGCGTAAGACCGCTGACCTAGAAGCCACTGGTCAAGAATGCCAGGCTATAAATGGTCACAAGGTGTGTAGGTTTATAGGAACACTGGTGCGAGTGATTGGGAAGAGAGAATCCAGTTGATGTTGATGATGATTGGTCATTTGTATAGCGCTACAAGAAAACTTCCATGCAGTAAGCATGCTCACGGCGCCTTTGGAGTGGGGAGAAAAAAAAAAATACACTTGTGTATTTTGATTTTCTGGGTTTTTTTTTGTTTTGTTGTTGTTTTGTGTTATTGTTTTTGTTTTTTTGTTGTCTGTTTAGATGGCTATGTGCATGTAATCCCATGCATACAAAGCCACTCTTTTGTCGTCTAGGGAAAAATTTCCCAACCAAACACCTGCCTGCTAGTTCAAACTGGGAACCCAAGGATCGGCATGCGGATACCTTGATCACTAGGCCAAACTGCTTTGTTCACTTATGCTACTGGTATAATTATTATGTATGAGAAGTACTGTTTAGGATGAATTTGATGCCCACCTGTGCCTGTGAGAGATGTATAGTTGCTGTATATCAAGAGGTGAAAAATTACATCACAAATATTTACTCATTTTTTCCCCACTTTCGTTTTCAGCCTCTGTTGATTACGGCTGATTTGTCCAAAGAAAATGACACTGAGCGTGTTGTGAAGGAGACCATCGCAAAATACGGCAAGCTGGATATTCTGGTCAGTACTTGGTTGTTGTTGTGAGCAGGTTTATTTGTTGGCTTTAGATCTTGTATGTATTTGTATTTAAATCATTATCTGTGTGAAACAGATTGTCCTGCCAAGGAAAAGGGAGCCGGGGTGGCCGAATGGTAGAGTGTTGGACTTCCAATGCTTGGATCGTGAGTTCACATCCCGGCTGGGGCCAAATATTTGTGGTGGCTTTTTCATCGTTGCTCCGTCTTTGATATCACCCGGATGTGGTGGAAAAGGACAAACTCCCAAACACCCACCCACCCTGCCAAAGAAAACTTCCAGGTGGAAGCTGTATATGCCTGAGGCCTTTTGCTGCCTCTTCCTATACTGTGACACTGCAATACATGTACTGTCATTCTCGTTTTGGGTAAACTTTGTTTACTGGTAATCCAGAGCAGTCACTACAAAAGCAACATGTAAAGCCTTACTGAAGCAGATTGGTATTGCCACAGGTTTTAAGATCCGTTGGGTGTCAGCATATTTTGTTGTAACTGTGATGACTTACCTGTCATTTCCTCACTTCGCAGGTAAACAGTGCAGGGATCCTGGCAATGGGGTCGATTGAGAACACGTCACTACAACAGTTTGATGAAGTGTTTAACATCAATGTCAGGTAGGTTTACCTCTGTGAGCAGAGTCATGAAACTGTACGCTGATAATATCCCTCATGTATGACATGAACATGTATGAACATGTATGAACTGTACCGCTTGGTGTGGTTTACAGATTAAACTTGCAAATTCAGCTCTAAATACTGTCAGAGTGCTGTCATGTGATCATAATGATGATGATGATGGTGTGTGTGTGTGTGTGTGCTGTTTTATGGAACAGTGAATTATCATTGGATCGGAAATAAATTCTTATTTTATGTTATCCAGTGCTTGCTTCCATGCCCGTATCCAGTTCTGCAGCTTCAAGTGTGTCAGAAAGATATAATCATATTGTAATATAGTTAGCCTACTGGTAAGCAGTATATTTTTGTGGGCTTGTGTATGCAGTTTTGACACTATATACAGTATATGTGTCTGGTTGTTTTTTTCAGAGCCATATACCACATTACGATGCTGTGTGTGCCACATCTGGTGGAAACCAAAGGCAGTATTGTCAATGTCTCCAGTGTTAATGGGATCCGAGCAGTGAGTTTGTGAATGCTTTCTGAATTATGTTTAATATTAAACCTGTGAATGCACTATAAGTTCTCCCCCCTCATTGTTGCTTTTGAAGAGCACTTGACATCGTCGTTAGATTTTCAGGACTGGGTTTATCTTCCAAGTGATTTTCCAGATTTGGAAGCTAGCCTTTCCCATTTTCGCCCTGCTGAAAGATAAAATAAATTTTCCATTTCATTCCAGTTTCCCAATGTTCTGGCCTACTGTATGTCGAAAGGTGCCTTGGATCAATTTACGCGCTGCACAGCACTAGGTTGGTATCCATAAAGGAGACTATACACTTTGGAGATCCACGCTGAACACTTTATCTAGCAGGTGAAACACTGAGCATAATACTGCCTTCAGGTCAAAAAATAATAATAATAATAATTATGAGTATTGTATAGGCGCTGTACCCAATTTCATGAATCGGCTCAAAGCGCCACGAACTGAACCCAACACGCACGCTCACATGAATCACACGCATGCTCTCACACACTGGACATAAACACATTACAATCATGTGATGCGAAGGGTCAGCTCAAATTTCGGAATTTAGAATTGCATTTATTTTTCAAATTTTTTGGTGGGCTGAACATTTCCAAAGCAGAGGGGGAGGAATCCGGAGTACCCAGAGAGAACCCCCGACGATCGGCCCGAATGAACGGTGCCACATATGCGAAGGAAAAATTCTTTGCCCCGAGTGGGACTCGAACCCCTGCATTGGTGACAGATCTCTTAACCACTAGACCTCCGATCGCCCAAATAAAGCTGTTTGCACTGTAGAGTTTTTGTCAGTGTCTCTGTAGATGTAGGCTTTTGTGCTATCATTGTGAAGACAAGAGCTATGTACAGTGATCCTCAGGAAATGTTTTCCAGTATGTTGCAGCTGGCGGTACCACTGTAATGGTACAGCACATGCAACATCGGACATTGTTGTTTGAGTGGATGTTTTTCTGATTTCAGAACTGGCACCCAAACAAGTGAGAGTGAACAGTGTCAAGTGAGGACTTTTTTTTTTTTTTTTTTAAATGAAAGCAATTATGCAAAAGAAAAACAAATTCTTAGCTATGGTAACACCTTTGATGTGTTCGTTCAGCAAACAAAAGCATAAAAGAAAAGTGTTTTGCTAAGTATATAAGATCTGAAGAAATCGTAAAACAAAATAAAAACATAGAATGACGTGCTAATGATAAGTGTGCATCTTTAACTGTTATTTCCAGTCCTGGTGTCATCATTACAAATGTCCATAAGAGAGCAGGTTTAGATGAGGAAGCATACCAGAAGGTGAGTTTTTTCCCATTAATTGTGAGGCAGAATACATTTTACTTTGCGTGTGTAGTACTCTAGGAAAGAATAACTTTTGTAATGAGCGACTGTTTTAACAAGATTTATATACTGCAGACTGTATACATAAAATCATCACAGACACTGTCTCTGTAGGACTTCCTCCTAAAAATTCACCAATCTTTAATAATGAGTTGATTTCAGCATAGCAACATATGACATTAATTGTTAGGAATTGGCATTCTAGTGATTAACCCAGCTGACATGGTTTCAGTTTCTTGAGCGCACGAAAACCACACATGCATTGGGTCGACCAGGTGATGTGGAGGAAGTTGCCAACACCATCGCGTTCCTGGCATCGGACTCCGCGTCCTTCATCACTGGAGCCACAATTCCTGTGGATGGGGGGAGGCATGCAATGTGCCCACGTTAACATACAATTCTGATCTGCAGAAGCTCTTGGAAGTTTTACATCAGGGGCCGCTACATTTCCATGAAGCAGCCATTGTTTTGTGTGTATAAAAGGAATTTTTCTGTTGTGAACAAAGTCACTAGAAGACATGCAAGGGGCATGACAGATACCTCCACAATCTGATATTTTCACATTAAAACTCCACGTTTGATATTGGTGAAAGCAGGCATGTATGATCTGATTTTGCTTATGGTCTTTATTTATGGACCCAAGGTATTTTTCTTCTTAACAGTTTGTTCTGGCTATCATATTTCCCTTTGATCATATTTGGATTACATTTGTTAGGATTTAAAAAAAGTTTGGCAGTACTGTGTTATAATTGCTGTTATTGTTTTGGTTTTTTTCCTTCTGTTTTTGAAGGTGTTGGGGTGTACATTTTGCTATTGTGCTTTTTGAGGGTGTTTGGGGAAGGGTATCAGTGTTTTTTTTTCTTTATTGAAATACACAAATCATGACTGTGAATGTGAACATTGTATTTTCATCTCAGCTCAAGCAGCTGTCACTGATATGAAGTTTGCCTTTTTCACAATACATGTACTCTTTTGTATGCTTATTTCAAGGTAGGATTTGATACTGATACGTCCGACATTACAGTGAGAAATGTGATAAGAAACAGAGGTGTGTAATACAATGATCTACAGAGGTAGATTTCATACATGTGTAAAAAATGCTTGTGAGATTCCAAGAGTGCAGTTTAGATAGGATCATTTGGAAGTTTTCTTCCGCATCTGGTCTTTTACAGGCTGGCTGCTGTCATAAAGTTTGTATGCTGTCTTGTGCGACTTTCCTCCATCAGTAACACACAAATAACCCGGCTGCATTTGTGATGTCTGTTCACATACTCTAATACTGAAATTTCACTTTTGGGATAAATAAGTATTTTCCTTTGATGAATTTGTTTTGATCTGAAAAATACCCAGGCCTGTATGTACACAGGTGCAATCGCATATGGTTTTCTCATGTTTTTTTTTGTGTGTGTGTGTATGTGAAATGGTTGTATATTGAACTTTATTGATAAGTATTAAATACACAGAATCTAGTAGTCCAACTGTTTTCACTTTTTACTGTTTTTTGTTGTTGTTGTTTTCTTTTTGTGTTCAGTGAGTTTTTTTTGTGTTGGTGGTGGTGGAGTGTTTGGTTTTTCTCGGTTTGTTTTGTTGTTGCTTTTTGTTGTTTCTTGTAGTCTAGTGGTGGTACTTAAACTTCTACCACTGGAAAGTACTGGGTCACTGTTATTGTGTTCAGTTAACAGAGACTGAAGAAAATCTGACAACTACACACACAAACATGCACAAACACACACAATCTGCTGAAAGAAAGTCTCCGAATCATGCACACACCAGGTTTAATCCATCCCTTGTGAACACCAAACTACTGGAAAATGAGAATGAAATGAAAACAGTTCAAAATCACCTACTGGTACCTCACAACACCTCACAATTCACAAAATAGTATTGTTCCTTTGCAAAGAAGAATGTGTATAAACAGCGTGTACATCAACATAAAAAGATGTGTGAAAAATAATAACTTTTTTACATGGATAAAATGACTGTGCCCATAAAAACTGACACCTTAAAACGGAACTGGATAATTGTTCACTATGAAAAACAATGTGTACAAGTAAATGGCTTATACACCAACATAAAAAGAAGCATTCAGTGTATCTTTTTCATCAAGGTCCTGGCCTGGGTTAAGACGACTGTGCCTGTAGAAATTGACACCTGAAAATTCACCGAGCTTTAAACAAAATTGGGGAAGGACAAGAAAATCAAAAATGTCAAAGCCTGACGAAGGCAGTTTTGAAAATCATTTCACAGCGCTTACAACAGCTGTAACAGCGTCCTATGGTTGATCAAAAAACTGCTAATTAACCATACATGTGCTAGTACAGGTACTATTAATGGTACAGTGACAAGGGAAAAATCTAGTTTCGCTGCTTTTGCAAACACAAAACCCCCACTAAGTGACCGCAACATTTCTAAAGCGGTGCACATAACACAGAGAATACACAAAGTAAGCACAAAGTTCTGACGAATTAATATTGGACGTTTGAGTTTGTCATTGAATATCATAGTCGGTGTCAGAGACCACTTGCAAAAAAAAAAAAAAAAAAAAAAATGTACTCAAGATCATGCTGAGACCAACAACGTGCGAAAACCATGACTCTCAGCCATTCACATGCAAAACCTGAAAAACTGCATTAAAAGATGAGAATAAGAGAAAAAGTTTAAGCCACGCCAATTTGAACACAATACCGTTCACATAATTATCAAAATTGCCATATGAATGTGTTGTAAAAATAAAAGCATGGTATCCAAATTGCATGTTGTTCCTATGAACAATTTGTTGCAAATTTAAATAGTAAGCCAGTTTCTCTAGCTGCTGGTATCGTGCTTAACAAGCTACACAAACACCAAACCTTACAACAGGCTTTCCATTTTTACTGATATATGTCCTGCTACTAACAAACGATAGTGCATATCACTTGAGCTCTCTGAACACACACAGATGCCACACGAAACCCAGGGCTGATTGTCACAGGCAATGTTCATCATTTTGGCTTGCTCGAAGCTTCAAGTGCTCTTCCCCTGCACTGGCAAATACCTTGCTCTCATGTTTGAAATCCAGCACTTTCATCGAGTCTTTCAGGAGCCACCTGAAGATCCATCTTTCCCCTGAAATTCTGACACAGATCTCAACTCTCCACCCGTATGTCCCCTACCCACACGTCCAGCCTATACAACACTGTGGAGATTACTGAGAGATGTGGTGGAGTGCATATGGGCTTTTCTGAGTGCCATCTTGAGCTGAACTGAGCTTCCCCCCATTCTCCTCCTTCCATCCCACCCTGTCGTGGTCCTGACCCAAGTATTGCTTCTCCCGTCTCTCCTGCTGTTCCAGCTCTTTCAGTCACCTTTCCCCCCCCCCCCCCCCCCCCCCCCCCCCCCCCCCGTCCCCTGTACTACGAGTATGAGCGTGGAGTTTTTCAGCAAATTCCAAGAGACCATTATCAGGATCACCATCATCATGATGCTGCATCCCAAGCCTACCTTTGATCTGAATTCAATTCAATTCAATTTTCATTTATTATCCCAATTTGGGCGATTTGTTATTAAACAGCGGCACTAAACACACATCACAGAACCATGTTTCATGAGACTGATAATTCTCCATGATAAAATTATCAAATTCTACGGCTATGGCAGTTGGGGATCCATAGGACTGCCACAGCAGTTAGTATCCCCACCCAACTCCTATTCACTGTTCCTCTCGAGACCCCCCCACCATCTCACCCCAACAATTTGTTCAACTTTCCAATGCACATCACCTTCAAGGCAACAATAATGGTCAACTTGTTCACTATGGTCATAAGAAAAAAAAAGAAGGCAAAAAACTCCTGCGGATTGTTCCACAACCACCACATTTATACTATTTCCAGCATCGTCTCCGCTACTGCTTTCCATTGCCATTGATTTTTTGGGACTTGAAGGCCTCTGTTTCACGGTACGCAGCTATCTTTGGGCGAGCTGCCATCTTGTTATAGTAGGCTTTGAGGGTCGGGAAAGCATCCAAGCAGCCTGGGGCAAGGACGGAGTGGATGTCGAGCAGGTCGAAGAGATTGTAGTCCACGAATGAGATCTTCAAATAAAAGAAGAGGGAAAAAAGGTACAGCTGACAATGTGTGGAAACTGCATGACTCCTAGAATGTCAATGTAAGTACCTGTCATTTCCTTCATATACTTTACGAGTATTATCTCTTTCCTCCGGATGTGCATCACCATGGTGCAGCGTCACCCACTTTTTTTGTTTAATTCTGCTTTTGGTTTGGGGAGGGGTGGGCTGGGGGTGGTGTGGGGTGGGGTTGGGGGGGGGAGGAGATAATGTTACCAGAGGATCCAGAAAGAAACTGCCCCCCAAAAAGCCAGGAACAATCGGTAACACACCACAACTCTACCTGGGACTGTACTCATGCTTCACGGTGACAACGGTGATGGCTGTTCATTAGTTCAACTGCTAGTGACTGTACCACCATTCACTCCAGGGAGACACAAAGACATCATCACTGTAACAAACCCTGCAGCAACGTGGACTGACTGGGCTTGAAAACAGCAGTAACTGAATCATCCTCTCTGGTGGATATGATGGTGGTTTTTTTTTTTCCCACATTAAACACTAACAGAAGTTCTAGAGATTTCTCTAACCTTGCCGTCCACAGCTGCTCCCGTTTCACCAGCCTTTGATGCTGCCAGCAGATTCTACAACAGATACATGTAGTGGAGAAAATCAGCTAAGCCAGAGAAAATGACCTGGAGTAGAACAGACATAACTCAAAGAGCAAAACAAAAATAAACAAACAAATAAGCCACAAACACAGATCAGCTACTTTTACTGCTAAACAAAATAAGACAGTACGAAAATTTATCAATCCCAGGATAGGAAAAATCGTAAGAAACCTGCTTGATTTTTTTTTTTTTTTTTTTTGCTGCCCCGACTCTTTGCCAACTCCAGTGGTGTTCCTGTTGATGGTGAATGCAGACTGTGCCCCACTAAAGTTACTATGCTCATCATGGCTATAAAATGCCTCAAAACTGAGATGACGCCGACACATGCCTGTTTGGTACAAGTGTAGGTGTGTTTTGATGAGGACTTCTGAGGGTGGCAGGATGAAAATCATTCAGTTAAAATTTACAAAGCAAGCAGACGATGAGTTTTGTCACTAACCTCAAAGGGCTGGAGGTTTGCAGGGAGTTTCTGAATGTACTCTGCTTTCCCATTGTCCTGTTGAGAAGCGTGCAGACACAAATTAAAATGCGCACGCACACACACACACACACACACACACACACACACACACACACACACACACACACACACACAGAGCTGGTCCTAAAAAAAGGGTTGTTGATGACATCATTGTAGAAATGAAAATGAAGCCTCAGCTGCAATCGAAAATGCATTTGCACTCATGCGTAAAATTGTCATCAAAGACTTCACTGTTGCTATTAACCAACAAGTGATTAAATATTTGGTCAAAGGGTTACCCAGTGGATTTCAACGCACGTAATTCATGTAGATGAGCTTGGTGTAGGCGCAGCGTACATCTTCCACCCCATCATTCAGCTGGTCAATCAGGGCTGCTGACTTGACGCCAGAGCCATACAAATCTGAAAGCACGAGAGATGCTGTGTCACTTTGCACAGCCCAACACTAACTTTTTATTGTGCACAAGCTTCTAAAGCTTTTTTTTTTTTTTTTGGTGGGGGGGGGGGGTGTAGCTTTAGTCCAAAAATGAGAGCTAATCCCTTCTGAGGGAATGCACTGCCAATTTTTTATTTTTAATGGCACCAAACATTAAGTTTTTAAAGTTTTTAAACTTGATTCAGCTAATACGACCTTGATTCTCACTCAAGGTCATTCAAAATGAAATGCTTCGAAGGTATCTAATTGTCTGTTTGGTGTTTTTACTAATTCCTGAGGAAAAGCCAGTGTCAAAGTTTACCACAGACAGACAGAAAGGTGACAGAGGGTTATCAATTAATAGATTCACTTTGTTGCACATATATGAGTCAAAAAAACTCACCATGCTTGCGAGCAAGATAACGGAGAATGGCATTAGACTGGACGAGAAGGAAGTCATCATCGTAAAGTGCAGGTATCTGCCCAAAAGGCATCTTGGGTTTAAATTCCTGCAAGAAGTTCTCCCATGATGCTGGGTTTGTTTCCTCGAAAGGGACATCATTGTCTGTGAACAGCAGGCGAATCGGTTCCCCACGACCTGAAGTAAACAGCAACTGTTCAAGTCACAAGATTAGGAAGTAATATTTCAATTTTCAAATTGGGAAGGCAAAAAAGGATGTTTTAAAATTATTATTTTAATGAACAAAAAGTATTGTGCAGAAAGCGTATTTTGCTTTTGCAAACAACCTGCCTTGAAACTGGCCATACACAAAAGCGGAAATGAAATACATAACAAATTTTGTAAATACACCGGCTTAAGATACTCCCTCTTGTGGGGTGTAGGGGGCTCTGGATAGAGGTAGCACCTTTGGCGTTTCGGCAGCTGCGCTCCACTTTGTGGAGTGGACGGGCACCACTGGACCTCATCTATCTCCTAAAACTCTCACGTGCTGGCTCCAAGCGCCACACCCCGGCACACCGCCTCAGCTGGTGGGCTAAACCACGTGAGGGGGTGGTGTTTTTACACTGCACCACAGGGCGGATGAACTGCTCCGGGCAGTCAACGGCCAAGGCGGATGAGGACCTTGCGTGTCCCAACGGCTAAGTGTAACAAAACCGAAGGCGACCCACCCCATTTTGGCGGAATTCGGCTTGCGGACGCAGGAGAAGGAAAACTCTAGAGAGAAAAAACCCGGTCAGCTATACACCGTCACCAGAACAGCAGACCACCGAAGACAGCGTCACAGTGGCCTCTCCATGAGGGGCGTGGTCTAACCAGAACCGGCTGTGCATGCACTTCACGACACATGGCTACGCAGACAACAACTCCCTCTTGTATAAATTTTACATATGATATTTTAGTTGTTATTGTTGTGCAAACAACAATACATGTAAGACCTGTTCACTGAGACTTTGACACACTATGAGCGCGCGCACACACACACACACACAAACACACACTACTTACCTCGAATAGAGAAGTAAACAAGGTTGTATTTTCCCACTGTGAGAAAAAATAAATGCGCATGTTGTAATGTTTAATTAGACAGATGACAATCAACTTAAATCAGCTTAATATTTTAATAAAAGTAGTATCAGTTTCAATTTAAGATATGAAAAACAAGGTTTTGTTTGGCTTTAATAGTGAAAATTGATTTCTACATGGAACACAGCAACAGTGCTAAGTCATAATGTAGGATGCATGGTCGTTTTCAGTTATCAGTAAATCACTGCTTATTATTGTTCATTTGAAGCCTTTGCAACATCCTTCCACTGATCTACCAGTGTTCCAGGGACCTGTGAGTTGAAAATACATGGGTCCTTGGGAACCTCTCTCCATTTTCTGATGGTCTTGTTGTAAATTTGCAGTGTCCACACATCAGATTCTGTCTGTTATGCACAATGGCTCAGCGGAAATGTGATGCTGCAAGTGTTCGCTTTTAGTTCATTGAGTTTCCGGGACAGAGTTGGCAAAATACTGTTTGTCATGGCGAGACCATAAGTGTGCGTCCCCTGAGATGTGCTGTTCTCAAATCCGTGCGTCAATTTAAGAGTTTCGTCAGTGCGTACAAATAAGCACACCTGTGCATAATCGGGAACATTGATCTACCACTCTAGGATAGATTCTGGGAAGGTGACTCAGCAATATTCTGCCGCCTGTGGTATTTGTACATGTGTGTATAATGGATGAGTTGAGACAGCCAGTTTGAATGAAATGTCGGTCAGTGACAAACCAAGGCAGAGTTACGTCTACGCGTGTCTGGCTCTCTAGCACTATGACCAAAGACATTACATTACCGGTAATGTAATGTCTTTGCTATGACTATGCCAGTGTCAGTCAGCCCACGTATATCGATGGATGCCCACGTCATGCCACATTTATAAGCGTACACGTGTGACCCGACGCTAACCATGTCTAAAGACAACACGCAGTTGATGCCTTGGGCCATTATGTAGAACTACACACTGGCATGTGTATATAGTCAGTGGTAGCTGCACTTCTTCTCCAGCGTTTATTCAGGAGTGTGGGCAGTCAGACGATGATCTTCTGCTGCTTCCCACATCTTGACATTCTGTGGTGTATCCAAGGACTCAGGTTTAGGTATATCTGCACTATTGAAAACCCTGGGGTCCCTCGCCAAAACATGGCCCAGGGCGAATGCTCGCGGCAGCAAGTATTAGCATGGCGACAAAAGGAAAGTACAACACCCTATCTTCTCTTGCAAACTTTGCAACAGCCTGGCGTTTACAGCAGAAACACGGATTTACTCACTCTTTGTCGCAATGAGATGTTGCAGTTTGTCCGGTCGAAGAGTTGTCGACGCGTTCCTCTGTCGCAGAAGCGCTTATCTCAATATCTGTGTGGCCTTGACATGAGCATGAATCGGCGTGTACGGTGGCTCAGCGGGTACCACCCCCCCCCCCCACACCCACACACAAAACACCCCGCAGCCGTCCGTTTATTTGTATACATGTACTTGAAACAGAACCCTACATGGTCCAACCCTTGTCGTGGGGTAGTGGCTTGTGTACCTCAATGACCCAGAGAACTATGCCAGCAGGAGCACATGCTCCTGGCAGGGTCACCCAAGCTGGACAGGTCGAAGGGTAGAGGTCAGACGAATGTGGACCACCTCTCCAAGAGGCTAAACGGGTTTGCGTAGGGTGAACAGCCCTACCTGTAAAAAACACTAAGTTACTGAAGCATCGACAGCAACAAACCGAGACATTCACCTGGGCGAGGAAGGGTCTCCATCCCGGAGACCTATGACGCATTGCAGTGAAAGCCGAAAGGAAGCTGCAAGGCCGACCCCCCTTCTAACACCCAGGACAACAACGAGAGTAGCCACATGGAACATCAGGACAATGTATGAAGTAGGAAGGACCATACAAGTAGCAAGAGAGATGAAGAACTACAAGATAGGAGTACTTGGACTGAGTGAGACAAGGTGGCTACAGACAGGACAGCTGAGATTTTCATCGGGAGAGCAATTGCTGTACTCTGGACACACAGAGGATGGAGCCCGAGCCCCCCACACTGAGGGCGTGGCCCTGATGCTGGCACCGGAGGCACAGCGGGCACTCATCGGCTGGAAACCTGTCAACTCCCGCATCATCACAGCCAAATTCATCACCAAGAAAAAAGACATCAAGCTGAACATCATCCAGTGCTACGCTCCCACCAATGATGCGGAAGAGGAGAAAAAAGATGACTTCTACCAACAACTGCAGACAGTGATAGATAGAGGAGGAGCCAAGGACATGACCATATACTGATGGGAGACTTCAACGCCAAGATTGGATCAGACAACACAGGCTATGAGGACACCATGGGAACACACGGACTGGGACAGATGAACGAAAATGGCGAGCGCTTTGCAGACTTTTGTGCCCTGAACCAGCTCGTGATAGGAGGCAGCATCTTCCCACACAAGCGCATCCACAAGGCCACATGGAGATCGCCGGACCATGTCACGGAGAACCAGATTGATCACATCTGCATCAGCCGGAAGTTCAGGAGATCGTGGCGGGATGTGCGCGTGATGAGGGGTGCCGATGTATCATCAGACCACCACCTTCTTGCAACAGCATTGAGACTTCGGCTTAAGAGGCACACCAACGCCAACAGCACACGGACCAGGTACAACGTTGGACTTCTCAGGAACACAGACACACAAGCAGCATTCCGGATCAGCCTTTCCAACAGGTTCCAGCCACTGCAAGACCTGATAGAAGACAGTGAAATGGACATCGAGACACAGTGGGAACACAGCAAGAAACTCTGGCACGACACATGCGAAGAGGTCCTTGGCAAGAGAAAGACCCAACATAAGGAATGGATCTCTGCTGATACCATCCAGAAACTGGAAGTTAGGAAAGAGAAGAAAACTGCACTGAACACGAGCCGAACAAGAAGAGCTAAGGCAAAGGCACAAGAGGAATACACAGCAGCTGACAGAGAAGTGAAGAGGAGCACCAGGAAGGACAAGAGGGACTACATCGACAACCTGGCCAGTCAAGCAGAGGAAGCAGCCCGACAAGGGAATCTAAAAGACCTGTACCAGGTGACCAAGAAGCTCGCCGGCAAATTTCAGCAGACAGACAAACCAGTGAAGGACAAGAACGGGCACCCACTGACAACAACTGAGGAACAGCTGAAGCGATGGGTAGAACACTTCAGGGAGCTGTTAAATCGCCCCATCCCTGAAACACCACCAGACATCCCACCAGCTGAGACAGAACTACCCATCAACAGCGACAAGCCCTCTAAGGCGGAGATCAGGAAAGCCATCATGACACTGAGAAATGGGAAAGCTGCAGGGCCGGACGAGATACCAGCAGAAGCCATTAAAGCAGACACAGAGACAACCGTCAACATGCTGCACAGCCTGTTCAGCAAGATCTGGGAGAAGGAAGAGGTGCCAGCCCAGTGGAAAGAAGGGATCGTCATCAAGCTGCCAAAGAAAGGGGACCTCAGGGACTGCAGCAACTACCGAGGGATCATGCTCCTGTCAGTGCCAGGCAAGGTTCTCAACAGAATTCTACTGGAGAGGATGAGAGAGGCAGTCGACCCCATGCTCCGAGACCAGCAGGCAGGCTTTCGCAGGAACAGGTCCTGCGCTGACCAGATTGCCAGCCTACGCATGATTGTGGAGCAGTCACTGGAGTGGAACTCCCCCCTCTACATCAACTTCATAGACTATGAGAAGGCCTTCGACAGTGTAGACAGAGAGGTGCTGTGGAAGCTGCTAAGGCACTATGGAGTTCCCGGGAAGATCATCTCCCTGATCCAGTGCACCTACCAAGACATGAGCTGCAGGATTGCCCATGCCGGCCAGTTGTCAGAAAGCTTCGAGGTGAAGACCGGAGTCCGCCAGGGATGCCTGTTGTCCCCGTTTCTCTTCCTCCTGGTCATCGACTGGATCATGAAGACCACTACAGCAGGCAGGAAAAACGGGATACAGTGGACACTCTGGACGCAGCTGGATGACCTCGACTTCGCGGATGACCTGGCGCTCCTGTCTCACAGCCACAGCCAGATGCAGGACAAGACTACGTGCCTGGAAGCCACATCAGCCCGAACAGGGCTCAAGATCAACAGGAAGAAAACCGAGCTGATGAAGATCAACACCACTGCCAACACACCAGTCACAGTCGGTGGAGAGCCCATCAGGGAGGTGGAGTCTTTTGTCTACCTGGGGAGTGTGGTTGATGGACAGGGAGGCACAGACCGAGACGTCACAGCCAGAATCGGCAAGGCAAGGGCAGCAATGGTCATGCTGAAGAACGTCTGGGCATCCAAAGTTGTCAGCATAAGAACCAAACTTCGCATCTTCAACTCCAACGTGAAGTCAGTTCTGCTCTACGGATGCGAAACATGGAGGACAACGAAGACGATGCAGCAGAAGATCCGGACATTTCTCAACACCTGTCTGAGGCACATCTTCAACATCCGATGGCCAGAGAAGATCCGGAATGAAGAGCTGTGGGAGCGAGCGGGGCAGGAACCAGTGGCCAAGCAGATCCTGCGGAGGAAGTGGGGCTGGATTGGACACACCCTCAGGAAGCCAGCATCCAGCACCACACGCCAAGCCCTGACATGGAACCCGCAGGGGAAAAGGAAGAGAGGCCGGCCTCGCAACAGCTGGAGGCGGGACACTGAGGCAGAGCTATGTAAGCAGGGGACCAACTGGACTGGAGTGGCAAGACTAGCCCAGAACAGAGTGCGATGGCGAAGGGTTGTCGATGGCCTATGCTCCACGTGGAGCCAAGGGCCTAAGTAAGTAAGTACTTGAAACAGAAGGCAGGCTTTGGGACTGTCCATTACTTTACAGTTCATTGTTAGTGGTAGTATTTTCTCTTTTTGTGTGGGGTGCAGAGCTGGGATTTGATTGAATAAGTATTATTTTCACTAAGGCAGTATGTGTTGGATGTTCTGTATTGTGCTTCTAATACTGACAAAAACAATACTCGTACTGATTGTTTCAGTTGCTGTATTGCTCTTTGATTACACATCAGTGTAGGTGAGGCGGAAGGAAGGGTAATACTTGCTCAGTCTGTAGCTCAGTCTATCACTAGTATCAGTCTGTCTATAGTGGGTAGAAGTATCCCTGAAGTATCTCAGCTGCTTTCCATATATGGGATAGGGGTTTCCGGGTGCTAGGCTGAGTCTGCGTGCGTGCGTGTCTGCCTGTGCCAGGCTCACAGTTTAAGGTGCTGTTTAAAAGGGACTGACTACTGGTCTCATATTAAGGACTATCATGAATGTTACTTTACTATTAGTGTTACTGTTCATAACATTGGACAATCTGTATGTAGTGCAAAATTTGCAGCCCCTAGTGCTTTATCTGATGGAGATTGGAGATTTAGAGGTGTAGATAATATGTCTCTTATGCCGCGGTGTCTCTCTCTCTCTCTCACACACACACACACACACACACACACACACACACACACACACACACACAAATGAAGTCAAATAAAAATGTTACATTTAATATTGCACAAAATGAACCAATGAAGCTTGACAGACACTGCAGTAAATTGTAGACTATACTGATTCACGTGACAAAACCATCAAATTAAATTCTCTAAAAAGCTGTTACATTTTAAACTTTCACAACTGCCAGCCAGAGGAAGAACTGTAGCTTATAAAAGTACAAAATATTGGGAATTGCATGCATCAATGCCATAAACAACAGGAAAAGCTGGAAAAATACAGTCAAACATTAGGAAACTAAAAAGATTTCAAGCACTGTTACACCCAAACAATGCGTTTGAACACAAGGGATAGACATCAGGGCCGTAGTACCCGGGTCTGGCGAGCGCCGGACCAATAATTCCGTTAAAAAAAAAAAAAAAAAAAGAGAGAGAGAGAGAGGGAGCGAAGAACATATTTCGTCACATTTCGCCTGTTCTTCTTTTATCGTCCTTTTGAGACGACCTCATATATTTTTTTTATTAACATGTTGCGCGACCCTACTTTTTCTTCCTTCCATTTTGTATGCTGCTTCTATTATTTTGGTTCATTTTTTTCCTACAAGTGTCTTTGCAATGAACGATTGTCATTTGGGGCAGGTTGGGTATGGGAGGGCATGTGGGTTGCCGCCGGACCAATCCTGAGGAGCCTGCTACGGCCCTGGCTACGGCCCTGGCCATCACACAAATTTCAAATGATTTCATCAATGTAAGTGGGAAAAACAAGCCAGAACAGGGAAGGTCAAAAGTGACCTGAATGTCGACATTTGAATGCACTAGTAATCTGAAACAAGACTAAACAAGAGGAAAGAAATATCAGAGAAGAAATGCTAGTCTTTATACATCAAAGCAGCAGCTGGCGTTACAAGCAAGTGTTTAATCACTAAAACCATAGATACTAAAAGGATAATAATAAAACTAAGATGAAACTGCAAGCAAAGAATGCATCTACCAAACTAGAGCAAGAAGAGGAAAGCAAAATCAAAGTATATTTCCTCAAATACTTCGCACATTAAAAAAAAAAAAAAAAAAAATTAAGTGGGAAAAATATTGATTTTGATTGGAAAAAAAAAGAAAAAAAAGAAAAAGGAAACACTACCATGATACATCATTGAAGCATATCTAAGCATCTCTTTCAATGAACAAAAGACACACACAAAAAAAACACCACTCCAAATCAAATAAATTCACCAATATACAAACAAAAGACAAAGACAATGAATGAAAGAATGTCCAAATGTACACGTAGCAGGATTTTGACCACTTTTGGACATACCTACAGGGTAGAATGCCAAAATACACAAGCTCAATGTACATGAAACTAAAACATGTTCACTTTCTGTGAAAAAAAAGAAGATAAATCAATAAATGTACTCATTAAAATGTAGGGTTTTGAGGTTCTAGATAAATTTGCATCAAAAACCCTGAACTCTAACAAATGTTTCACATTGTTGTTTTGACGTACATGTACCCTGTTTTATGATAATTTGTCATTTCTCTTACTGAAATGGTATTACACTGTATTTCTCTCCTACGGATCTCCTTTATCTTCTTGATGTGTGAAATAATGCTGAAGGAATGCTTTGTTCTATTCAAAAGGCAACAAACACAGGAAAAATCAATCGCTGCAAATTCAAATAACCACCACAGTAACATGTAAGAAGTGTCTGCTTTTCCTCTGTCGTGAAAATCTTCATGCTGCTCTATTTAAATACAGTAACAGACAAAACTTGTTACTACATGTAACAGTTACTAGCACGTTGATGCCTCCTAGAAACCCAGTGTGACACCAATGCACAGCCCTACAAGCACACAGAAGTTAATTTATGCATCATACACATTACTCACAGTGTCCTGCGTGGGACATGACACTACAAGCACGACACACAGCAGCTGGACGGGCATCACTGTGAGCCAAACAGTGCTATTTTGTGTGGCATTTGCTTCGCACCACTGACCAGGCTGTAGTCTCACCGTCAGAGCGTTATACATGTACTGGCAATAAAGTTCCGAACCAAACTTTGGTGATGCTTCCCACCGCAAACTGTGCCTTTCAAAGCTTCAGATGCCAGCTGACCACATGCACAGTTTACAAAGCTCTAGCATACTGTGAAGATGGAGTAATACTCCAAGTGGACACTGCGACAGGTTTTGCCACTTTGTGTCCTCTAATATCAAATAGATCCGAAGGTGAAGGCAACACAAATGCTATTCTGGGCTGGAACAAACTTACACTAAGGCAACAAATAAAACAAGTGCACCAGTCTTGCTGTTAGGCCTGCCCATGGCTGAACCTGACTTAGATACACACTACTGATATTATCAACTACATAAATGGCTGTTTTGGGTGAACATATTAAATGTTTGCAACTAAAGCTTTTCTCGTGCACACCAGATGCACGCCTGAAGCCTGCAAGTTACATGCGCATGTTTACTTCATGATTCAAAACTACAAAAAGATGTAATGCTTGCTAGGAATAATGCTGATTGAAGCATAGTTATGAATACTGAAGCTTCTGAAAGCCAAGCCAAAACAGTATGCATTTATGTACACACAAACTAATCTTTCAAGTCTTCTCAATGTAAATTTCGAAACCCAAATCTACCATTAGGTTAAAAAATTAGATCCAGAAACATTCCACCCTGTAAAATCTGCCTCAGTTCTAAGGTTAGTACAAATTACTATAAGAAACTTGAGCAATGCAAAAACATATTATCATCATCCACAAACTTTTTTTCCACCAGTTACCGCTGTATTCACCACCCTAACAGGTAAACAGTAGTAGATGACTCTCTGAGCCAGTTTGACACTGAACTGTGTGACTATAAAGTCACATAGCGATATATTTTTTTAAGCCAATTTCTACTGTACAGGTGAACAGTAGTAGGAAATATTGTGACCAAGTTTGACACTGAAATGACTACAAGATCACACACTTTGAAGCATTTTCTTAAATATAAGTTTCCACTGTATTCACAACGCTAGCAGTGGAAAACTTTGTGACCGTTTTTGACAATGTGTGACAGAAAAAAAAAAAGAACTGGCTGACTAAACATGGAAGTCGGAGGGTAAAAGAGTGCAGAATATATATATTGCACTCTGATGGTAAATGCACTGTTGAATATAAACAGAATGTGGTAATATCATCACAGATCTTCACTCTTGAACACAATGACCCTTCAGCACTGCTTTTGATAATTGTATAAAAAAAATAAAAATTGAAAAAAAAGGCCAAGAGGGTTACTAATTTTGGCAGATGCAAAGTTCTCTAAACAGTTGACATAAACAAAAGGGCATTATGGGCAGCGCTTCATCTTAACGGCTTTCCTCTCACACTGCATTCCCCCAGCGATGATAGGACGATTCTTTTTCATAACACCGTTCATGCATGGGCCGTAATCACCCCATGGACCCAGGAAGCAGTTCTCTGGAAAGAGATGCAGCTTGTTAGCAAGTTGCCTCGTGGACACAGCACATCAAAGAATAACACAGAGGTAGGTAAGTAGGTGGGTGTGCCTGAGGCTGTGTGTGCGTGTGTGTGCGTTTGGGGTGGCACAGAGTTACAAGCCAGTGGTACAGAGGTGTGTGTGTGTGTGTGTGTGTGTGTGTGCACGCGTGCATGCGTGCGCGCGTATGTGCACGAATGGAAACTAACTACTGACAACAAAGTTTGGTACGCACCTTCTCCATTGGGTTTATGGCACGGCCTTGTAATGGGGATCTCCGGCTTGCATTTCGCTGGGTCCCCACTTGACAGACGCTTCACTCGAGTCCGGACCTTTGTGCTGGGATCACAGTCTCCCCAGTCTCCAATCTCGTACTTGCAGTCTGCCATCAAACATAGAAAAATGCAGACGCAACTGTAATTCTGAACAGATTCTCAGACAGATATTCCTCAAGACTTTCATGATATAATTATGTATGTCAATGTTCAAGGCTGAAAATAAGAGTGCTGCCCTCAGTTTTCTGTTTTGTTATTGTTTATTGTTTTGTTGTTACTTTAGCATTTTTTGTTGTTTTTGCCGTTTATTGTTTGTTTGCTCTTGTACAAATCTAGTGTACTCAGAGATAAGCTGCTACAATGGAGGAAAGTAGTGTGTGTCCAAGTTGTTAAAGATTGTCTGTTGCGACTCTCCTTTCAAGTTTTTAAACATGCAGATCCCATATTCCCAAACAAAATGGTAAACAAGCCACTTTCCAAAAAAAGACAGTGTCTGCCTACATTCTGATCTCTTATTACCGACGACATGATAAACACAACACAACACACCTTTATTTGCGCCACACTTTGTGGAGATGACGCGGGTCTGGTTACAATGCTGTGGGTTTCCTTTGACCAGTGTGTCTGTTCGCGTCTTCAGGTTTGTCTTCTCGTCGCAGTCTGACCATGTACCTTTGGAAAACTTACAGGCTGTGTAGAGATAGAAGATTCAGACCTGATATTTAGTAGATGTAGATCACCAACCCCCTGCTCACCCCAACCCCAATAACAATATTTGAGTACAATTCCAACAACAGGACGGAAGCTAAAAGCCAGTAGTCCCATGTGGAATGAAACTGACAACACAGAGACATGTACCCAACTGTACAGGAAGTAACACAGGGTGTAGTTCAAAACGGATGGGAATGTTTCCAGTGCTACTCCGCTTCATAAGTAGTACCACCAGGATAAAGTGTTTCCAAACAGTAGTACCAAGTGTTTCCATTTTCAAATCTCCGTAGCACCAAAAGGGACCATTTTGTTTATCGACCAGAAAAGGACTCTGACTAATATGTTACTAAGACATGCGCAGGCTCATATTTCAAACATAGCTTTCTGTGAAAGCAATCATTATCAAAAGTTTTGAAGCGGAGAAGCATCGTAAACACCCAGGACGATTCTAACTACACCCTGTTAATAACTGTGATTACAATGTACAGTAGTCAAACATAAAATGCTCCGTACGTTTGCGGCACTTGCGCGTGAGGTGCTTGATGGGCTCACAAAGGTCAGGGTCCCCAGACTTCAACCGCAGCTCTCGTGTCATTGTGTTTGTTCGTGAGTCACACTGCCCCCATTCTGACTGCTTGTACTTGCATTCTGCACACGCACACATAAGCACACATGCACGCACACACATATACCGGTACGCACACACAAGCAGTCACCAAAACTGTACAGAATACTCACCCCTCTTGTAATGTAGTGTTTTTGCTTTGTTCTTCTTACTGTTTTGTTTGTGGATTTTTTACAGCACGGATTCACACAGAGTAATAAAAAATCAACAGTGTTTATACAGCTCTTACCCCCTGAAGCACACTCCTGTTCTAACAGTTACTGTACTAGTTACGCAGTCAAAGGATTATTATTACGTGTGCCAGTGTAGACATAGGTATGCTCTAGTTTATCAAAAATGCGCAAAGTTTCAACGACAACAACACACACAAACACCAAAGCATTAAGACTGGAGGGGAGTTGCCTGATCAAAGAGAAAATCTTATCCAAACTCACGACTAGTCTTGGCTGCAGTAAAAGCATCACGTTGCCGGCATGGTTTGGAGATGGTCATGGTGGCATTACAGACGCTGGGGTCACCTTTCTTCAAGGTCAGCTGCCTCTGTTTTTGACTGGTTACCTGGTTACATGAAGACCACGGGCCCTTGTTGTATTTGCAAGCTGGCAGAAAGAGATGACCATCTCACAGGACAGTAGAACACACACTATGCGAGCTGTAATTACAACTGTCTAATTGTTTTGGTGATAATGCATTCTGCGTACAGTGTTGCCTACAAAGTATATGCAGCGTATGTATCAGCAAACAAATCATGTAATGTGATCCATCAAATCTGATCAATATAGTGGATGCCTAAATGAACCTCGCAGAGGAAATGAAGGTAACGATCGACTACAAGGCTAATTACACATCGATGTGGCAAACGCATGCCCACGCGCACGCATTCTACATACGTTTCTTGCACTTCTTTGTAATCTCTTTCCTTGGCAAACACTGGCTCTCATCCCCTTTTTTCAGAAGCAGCTCCCTTGTACGTGTATTGGTGGTGGCATCACACTCCGACCATTCTCCTTTATGATACTTGCACACTGCAAAATCAGCAACGCATGATACTGTTTAACGGTCCGTCTTCCTGAGCTCTTTTGGTAGTGTTTAACATCGTACCACCTGCACACTGACAGCTCCCTACAGGATGGCACTGAGCCAGCAGAATACAAATATCAAGGACTGACAGGTAGAACAAAAACACACATCACCACCACTTCACAGTTAGTTGCTACCATGTCCTCTGTTTTACAGTTGTAAATTGTTTACTTTGTACAACACTCATCTGAGTGCATCATGGCCAAGCCCTGGGTTTTGTGCATTTGGTAACACAGTCGCCAACAATATTAATTTTGGCAATAACATTTTATGTAGCCACTTTTGAAAAGAAAATGTTGTTCCAGAAGTTGTGACCAAACACATTTTCTCCAAACACAGTGTTCTCTGTCTTTCTGTTTATTCTTGGTGTAAGTGAAACCAGTCTAAATATTTACACTCTTTTTTGAAAAACCCCACAAGCCCTTCTCAAGGAATGAAACTATCCCAAAAGAACTTTTTGATGTCATTCACTAACGTCACTTTTACCCACTGTCTACTGAAGATTTTTGATGTACACATCAATTACACATCTGACATTCCACACATCACATGTACACGAAAACAGCAAACCTGTACCGGCAACACTTACTTTTTGAATTTTTCCTCTTTTTTGATTTCCCAACCCTCTTCTTACTCTTGTTCTTGCCTCCCTTGCGAGATCGGCATGGTTTGGTTTTGGTGTTGGTGGGTGGGCAAGTGGCAGGTTGGCCTGGCTTCAGCTGCATGACCTTCTGCTTGGTGCGAACGCCAGGACCACACTCGGACCAAACGGCCTTCTTCTCGTACTTACATCCTGGTGAAGAGAGAGCTCAAACTGTACAAGCTATGCATGTATAGCAATGTATAATGATGTATAGCCAAATTCAGGCTGTCCAAAGCCAAACATCGATAAGCTATGGTGATGATGAAAGTAGTGACAAGGATCTGGTCTGCCCTCATGAATGAGAGGATGGACTGATGGAAGGACAGATGGACTGCCTGCAGTCATGTATGAGCTATGTATTTGTAAGCCTAAAAAAAAAAAAGAAAAAAAAATGGGCCGCTTCTCTGTGAGTACTGACAACACACACACACGCACACACACACACACACACAGAGGGTTAGGGGTCAGTTTGGGATCTGCAATAAAAATGTAAATAATGGTGAAAACAACCAATAACATGTTTGGCCCTTTTATTAACAATAAAAATGTGTACTACATTGCTGTGCACTTTCGCCATATGACATGGAACATTGTCCCATTGCGCAGCAACATTCAATTTGAACCTTCCCCACGCTGGTAGCAGTGCACATTACCTCCACTAACACATGCACCCACGCTCACACACAATCAGATCAGGAAAAGGCACCGATAATCTCCCTCTCTCTAACACAAGCACATGCCTGGTATGTAAACTCACACCACCTTTTCCTCCAGAAAAGGGAGCCGGGGTGGCCGAATGGTAGAGAGTTGGACTTCTAATGCTTGGGTCGTGAGTTCGCATCCTGGCTGGGACCAAATATTTGTGCTGGCTTTTTCATTGTTGCCCCGTCTTTGATATCACCCGTATGTGGTGGAAAAGGAAGTTAAACACCCAGACACCCACCCATCCACCAGAAAAAAATAAGAAAAGAATGTGTATATATGTAGTGAACAAGAATGCAGTGTGTTTGCACTGATTTTCTTATAAGTGTATCCTGCATACATGCCCTGCAAGGGCATATCAGTTTACACACACACACACACACACACACACACACACACACACACACACACACACACACACACTCACACACACACACAGATTCACACACACACACACACACACACACACACACACACACACACACACACACACTCTCTCTCTCTCAGACACACACACTCAGACAGAGAGACAGAGACAGACAGACAGACAGACAGACACACAGACACACACACACACACACACGACCTGTCTGACACCGTTCGACCCCAGCCAGACAGAACAACCACACGCCACACCACCAGGAACTAAAAACAATGAGATTAGCCGCCCAACAAAATGTCAATGCAGCCATCTAGCTAATTTCCTGTCTTTTGTCAGAACAGTCTGCACCACTGAGCATGTGCATTTCAGTTGAGTGAGCCAATTTCATCCCCATTAGCTGGGTAATGGGCGGAAAATTTCTTCAGCCCTGTTAGTGATTGTTTCTTATGCGGTGCGTACAAGGACACCCATCGTTAAAATCTACATAATACAACTGAACGGCATTCAACGACGTTGTGGGAAAACTTTTCGTGGAATGCACCTAACCCTGGCATCATTGTGTCAAGATGTACCAGAATAGGGTGAAGGGTGGGTGGTTGTTTGCAGGATTAACGTCTTTTTCCACCACACTGGCGACATTGAAGATGGAAACCAGGAAAAAGCACAAATATCTGGCGTCTGCAGGGATTTGAACTCATGATCCGAGCACTGAAAATCCAACAATCTGCCAGTTACACCACCACAAAGACTCAGGTCATGGTAATATTGCCCTAAAAGCTTGCTTTGCAACAAAGGGGGTGGCTGGTTGGTGAATGTATAAAAACATTCATGGCAGTACATGTATTTAACAAAATTAATCTTCACTGAAAGCTGTAGTTCATTATATGCAGTTCAGAACTCAGTCCAAAAAATCCAACTCAAACCTGAGGTGATCAGTGAGCTGTGCACTAAAGAGCGCATGATTTTTTTGCCGGGCTAAGTCCAGAACTGTATGTACTTTCAACTTTGCTAAGTTTTCAAAATTGTCACAATGTACATGTATGTATAACAACAAACCCAAAAGGAATAATAAAGTAGTAAAAAAAAATAATAATAAAGTAGAAACAAAACAAAAAAAAAAAACCCTCATACACGAAAAACAGGTTGCCTTTCAAGATGATTAGTGTGTGTGAGAGCATTTCCCTGTGGTGAGGTATCACATTATGGTAATGAAAAGTTTCTGGTGACAAACTTAATGGCCATATGATTGCAGGTTTCGTTGAAAATATTCAGCTTGAGTAGCTCAGATGCCAGTTGCATGTTCTGTAGTGGAGGATCTGTCTGCCAGTCTCAACCAAGGGGGAGGGTCTCGTTTTGGGTGGTGGTGGTAGAACATAGTTATAAGTACCAGCAAAGTATTTTCTAAGTATCAGCCTACTGACAATGGAGTGCTGTTGTGCCTTGCACCCTAAGAGGGCACTCCGAACACTACACACACACATACACAGAGATTAAGACATATTAGCTCTTTCCTCCCCTGCATAACAGATAAGAAATCTCAAGATCAAAAACGCCCAGCAATACAAAACACCTGAACTGTGTGTGTCCAGGTTATATTGAAGTGTGCTACATACTGCTTTTAAGTTTTAAAGAAAGAAATGTGTTTCAGCCATACCTCTAACTTTATTAGTGTTCTCATCACTTTGTGTACCACAAGGTTGATGGTAGACCTGGGTAGGGGGGCAATTCTCCCCCTTCTTCAGATGAAAGGTCACACTCTTCATCTGTGAGAGTGGATCGCACGCTGAGATCTCCCCCTTGCGGAAATACTTGCAATCTGTCAGAACAGATGATGCCTTTTTTTATAAGTCAATCCAGTGCATGAACACCCAATCCTTTTTGTCTTTTTTTTTTTTTAACGAGTCAAAAATGAATGATGACTTGTCTACCAGAACCTAATAAGAAAACCAGATATTCCGATTCAGAGAAACGAGTTAACATTCTGGTGGAATTTTGGCGTAACTGGATTCTGAGTATAGTGCAGGATGGTAAGTACTGCATTCGTCTCCTGTGCAATTCTCATGAAGAGGTCAAAGTATCGTGCATCATGTAACTTATACTATATGTTATGGAAATGGAATCATGTCAATTTATCTTTTCTTATCCTCCGTCTGGAACGCTTTACCTGCCTCCATTAGGGATCTTCCCATGCTGACTCAATTCAAAGCCCATTTAAAGACCTACCTCTTCAGGCAAGCTTTCGAGCTGTAGTCCGACCACTGTTTCATCGGCACTCAGTGTGTGTGTGTGTGTGTGTGTGTGTGTGTGTGTGTGTGTGTGTGTGTGTGTGTGTGTGTGTGTGTGTGAGCGCAAAGCGTGTTTCGTAGAAAACAGATAGGCACTATATACACTTTTTTTCAGTATTATCATTTATTATCTTCTTTGTCTGGCTGCCTTGTTTATGCTTGTCCATTAAATTACATCTCAATGGTCAAAAACTATAGCAGCCAGCTTTACTTCTTCTTTTTTTTTCTAGCACTGCAAGAATACTGATTTTGCACACTGTCCCGGTATTTCAGCAGCCACTTTCAATGTTTTTTTGTTGTTTTTTTGTTGTTGTTGTTGTTTTGTGTTGTTTTTTTTTGTTGTTTTTTTTTGTTTTGTTTTTTTTTGGGGGGGGGGGGGGGGGTATTGATATATATGGGACACAGTCACAGAATTTCAACTGCACTTTGTTTTGAGACCAGCTAAAAAAAAGTAGAGAAAGTGTATGATCTTTTTGCTGTTATAAAGATCAGTTTACAGAAAATTCCGGCAGATAATGTTTTTTACTCACTTCCATTTCCTGAGAGTGCAAGGGCCTGTTGAGCCTTGATGCGCCGCCGTCGGTTGCGATTGTTCCTGTCTGCTCCCACAAGCAACACAAGCCCCACCAGGCAGAGCACAACAGGAACTGTCAGCCTCATACTGCTTGCTACAACATAACACAACAGGTGCTGCTTCATATCTGTCATACATTACAGAGAGATGATCAGGCACAGGCACAGTATGATTCACACGTGTGTAATGCCGTACTACAACTGAAATGATCACTGTTGTACAATTTCGGCAACATGACATAAAGTACCGCTTAGCAGCAGCAGGCTTTCACAGCGTTGTCCTCCAGTTCTGCGGCGCCTTGAGACGGATCTGAATGCCAAGGAGAAAGCTACCATACCATACCATACCATACCATATATAATGACAGTCACAACCACTAGAAAAGGCCAACAGTGTTCATTTCAAAGAGGATAAATGTGCGATTTGCAATTTACACAGCACGGTGGGAGTCTCCTTTGGCAACTTCTGGCTAAAGTTTTATGTGTGTGAAAGTAACCGAGGTCAATACGACAATAGTCTCAACTCAAATCGGAGTTCGAAATCTATATACTGCGCCCCTCTGGACATGGTATGTAGCGTACCTAAGGCTGTCACACTGTTTACAACCGCCACCAGGTGGTATCTGGTCAATGGTCAGTGATAAGATCAGAGACAAGGCCTGGCACACTAAAGACAGCAACACAGTAAACTGCCTACTTTCCCGTACTGCCTTCACCTGCCTTATACAACAGTCACCACTGATAATGTTCCTCACACTCACATGATGACAATAAATTATAAAAATTTGAAATCCAGCATCCCATTCATTATTACTCAAACTAGGGGTGAGCGTGGGTGGGTGGGTGTTTGTTTTGCCCACAAAATCAGAAAAAAAATAAACAAATTCAACTGACATTAATTTTTAATACAAAGTATGAATCATGTTGGATGCACTTCAGTTGTTAGTCTGTAGTGTCTGAACTGGTACCACCGGCATCAAGAGCCATGTGGCCAACAGGAGCAGAACTGAAGGGAAAACTCAGGGGGAATGTGAAAGACAAACAGAAAACTGCCCTGTTCATCAAGAACACTAACACACTAAACTCCAGGTCTGGCAAACGTGACCATACTGCACTTGAATACATACATGTAGAAGAAGAATAGAATAGACTGTAGGTTAATTTACATCATCAGTACAAGCCTGCACACCGAACAGTTCCCAGCTAAAGTTGCAAAAATGTTATCCTTAAGGATATTCATTGTCTCGTATAGAAAAAATTGCCTTGGAATGAAGAGTGCCATTTTAAGTTTACAACAAAACAACAACAACAACAACAAAATCGAGTAAAAGAAATACAAAAACAGTGAACAATTTAAAGTAAAAATGTTGAATCATGGTCCGTCGCCATTGTTACAAGTTACAACACATACGGGATGGGACAGGTCCGGTTGGGAAAAACCCTGGAAAGAATCTGAAACACCTCAAATGTTTGGACATGACCAGAATCAGCTTTAGCAAACATCAGCCGGCGTTAATCCACAAACAGCTGAGGCTTCAGCACACACAGCGCTGCCCATCAGACGGAATGGAATGTTTGACATTGCGCCGTAAATCGCGGCGCTTCATTTTCTCGCTAACACCGGCAAAGGATGAACTGTGGCAATTTACAAATCAGCCAGACAGACGAGCAAACAGATAAGTGAACTACAACTACCCGGCCCTTTATACTACATGTACTGGGCGCGCAGAGGTACACATGTATAGATCTGTAACTTCGTCATTGGGCAGGAAAAGCAGTGCCCCCCCCCCCCCCCCCGACATACCACGAAAAATGCTTGTTTCGGTTTTTCCTGCTTTTTCTATGCACCTGAACAGATTTTCCTGGCATAATTTTTTTTTTTTAAATCCACTGACATGAGGGAGACAATACGCACACTTCCAAGCACATGTGCATGTATTATGCAGAATGTACAGATTTAAACATTCCTCACCTACAAACTTTAGGCTTTTAATTTTTGGCAATCAATTAAACCAGAAACCTTTTTCCTTTGGTACTTCCGTTCAAAGCCTATTAACAGCTGACCACTTTCATCTTAATTCTTTTCATAATGCATCTAATCTATACATGTGCAGAAACTTAAGCCCCCCCCCCCCCCCCCCTGCGGAAATTTTCCCCTTAATGTAAAATAACAGATTTTTTTTTTTGTTCAATGTGCAGCCTACAGAATATTTATATTACTAGTGCAGATATCCCCTGTATCAAACAAGAAAATGGCTTATGTGCTGCTTTCTGTGAGAGACTGAGCTGAGGAAAAAAAAAAAAAAATTGGTGTGCGTAACCATTTTCCCTGCATCTTCAAAGCACACCCTCTAAATTACATGTAATTGCAGAAGCTGTTGTTTTTTGTGCAGTTACAGCCATGGAAAACTAATTACAGCTTGCATAACCATCTCTAAAACACAAGTTGTGCAGAGCAAGTCAAAGAGAACCTCTCTCTCTCTCTCTCTCTTTAGTTCACCCACCTACGCACACACATGATTTACAACTCTCTAGTATAGCTCTGTACATAATTATGCAGTACTGCTACATGTACAGGCAGCTGACAAAGAACTTATCGACTCTCTCACAAACATCATGTAACAACATTTAAACAACACAATATGCAAAATATCTGGTTATCCCTTTTGTCTCACATCACATGTACACCTCGCATGCAGGAAAAAGAAACCAGTGGATGGTGAATAACAATGTACAATGGTGAGGTGCCACGGGTGTGGGAAGGCAGCTTGAATTCTCCCCCCCCCCCCAATCCCCCTTCCCTTACTACAGTGGTGGGACTAAAAGACATTTCTACAGATGACTGTGTGCAGTGGCTCTCCATAAAATGATAAATTGATAAGAACCATATTCAGTGACAAAAGCAACATACATTTACTGACATCACACTTTTCAATATTTTACACTGACTGAGCATTAACTGCCATGATTTTGCACCAATGTTCATTCATAATATCCTTCTTTTCTTTTTTTTAAACATGTCACAGTTTAACAGAGCTTCTGCTCCATCTGAAAATGTGGTCATAAGCAGGTGCTTCAAATTAACATACATGTATGTAAGCTGATACCGACCACTGACTACATTACTGATTAGCGGTCTGCTTGACTGGGTGGTTGAGAACATGCTAGAAAAATAGCCATATGGTGTTGATGTGGTCAAAGACCATAAATTAAAGAGGAAATTACTCGGTAGTATTCCATCCTGCAGTTGCTAGGATCAACCACAATCCGGAGAGATGATTAGGTGCTGGACGGAGAATACACAAAGGCGAATCAGGGCAATCAGTCATAGGAAATGCAACTTCAAAGCCAGTCAAACTGAGAGGAAATCGATATTTACTGGTAGAGTTACACCAAAGAGAGAAAGAGAAGGCCTGTTAACACTTTTTTTCAAAGTGGGGGAAAAAAAGTTCTCACTGGAAGCAGCCAATTCCTCAAAACATTTACCATGTTTAACAAAACAAAAATGTCACCCCTTCACAGCCACTTCCCTCCCACAACACCCAAACCCCCATTTAAAAAAAGATAAAAATATGAAGCAGATAGCAGACAGATTTTTCCATCCAAAGGAAAGAAGCACTAATTTACTGCAGTTTGTGTCTGGTAACACCTAGGTCTGTGATCAGACAACACTGCAGTGACAGTTAAAATATACATGCAAAAAATGAATAAAAAAAACAACAAAACAAACATGTTCATGAGTAACTAATAACGATTCAGTAATACACGAAAATCATACCTTATTTCTGGTGCAAAATGCAAATCTGCTGTATCATTTTCTGTCTAGGACTGGAGTGGAT